>CACVCL010021718.1:0-56205 GCA_902729485.2 Mus minutoides
TTTTTTTTTTTTTTTTTTCTGCTCATACATAGGATCTTTGGTCTAAACAAAAAGTGCATCAGAAAAATACCATTAATGCCTTACTTTGTCCAAAACAGAGACTATGAATCATGAGGTGATATTGCTTCAGTCATTTATTCCATTCTTAAACACAATGAAAACACTGTAAGGCTCTCTGCCCCAGTGTCGGGGAATGCTAGGGCTAGGAAGGAAGCAGGAGTGGGTTGGTTGGTGAGCAGGGGAAGGGAGAGGAAATAGGGGGTTTTCAGAGGGGAAATCGGGAAAGGGGATAACATTTGCAATGTAAATAAAGGAAATATTATATATATATATATATATATATATATATATATATATAGAGAGAGAGAGAGAGAGAGAGAGAGAGAGAGAGGGGGGGGGAGGGAGAAGAGTTAAGCAAGATCTTATTCGGTCATATTGTTTTGTTTTGAAGCCTGAGATTTTTCAGTGAGGTTTTCTTTAAGTGTAATTAACAATTAGGTTAAACACTATTCTCATAGATCTTCATGTGTTTGAAACCAGTTTCTCTTACATTATTTTCCTCTTTGAGAAAAATAACTTCTTTCTTTCTAAATAATATATTTTTTTCCTCTTAACCTTATATACTTGCTGATTCTCTCCCTTTAGAGCAGTGATATTGAACCTGTGGGTTGCAGCTCCTTGGAGGTTGAACAACCCCTTTCACAGGGATCAGATACCTTGCCTATCAGATATTTGCATTATGATTAATATCGGTAGCAAAGCTACAGTTATGAAGTGGCAACAGAAGTATTTTATGTTTGGGGGTCATCATAATATGTGACACTGCATCAAATGGTCACAACATTTGGGTAGTTGAGAGCCATTGCTTCAGAGCCAAGGATTTAAACTAGTTTTCCTCTTATCGTGTCTGATACCTACCACAGAATCAAATGTGTGATCTCTGTGGGTTAATTTTTTTCAACGAACTGTTTATGACCAGCTTTGTAATCTAATCTAATGCACATATACATTTCATTCTGATAGATACTTTCCTATTAGCTTCGTGTTCTTCATGATTGAAATTACCCTTATTTATAGTTTGAGGTGACTGTGATTTTTCTTAGAAACATAAAAGGCATATATTCATTTTCTTTTTGTCTAGTGCTTCCAGCTATTTTTATTCAAAATTTCTTGAGCACGAGGTGTGTACTACAATATCATGGGAGCAAACATGAATAAGGTATTTCAGCTTTCATTGGTCAGTCCAGTGTGTCTGAAAAGCAAAAAGAGTTTTGACCAATATTTAAGTAGTAATCGATTAGAAATTAATAAAAGCAAAAAAGCCAACAAAATCTGGTTCATGTGGAAATAAAATAATCTGGAATGGGATATCCTTTTACTTGGTCTTGAAAATTCACTAGAAATTGATAACTATAAAGATGATTTCTGGTGCAGGTTTCACTTGGTGCATTTGCTATAAACCCTGACATAGGGATTGGACAAGGTAATGCATAAGGACCTAGCAGAGCGATCCGGTTTCCCTGAAAACAAGCCTACCAATGCTTTCCTTTGGATTGTTGCATCTCGTACTACAACATTTAGAGATCATATCTTGTACTATCACATCTAGGGTTTATCTCTAATATGTTTCTACTCTTGTAATCAAAGAGACTATGGTGATAAAAGAAACCACAATAATGTCACTGTCTCTGATCAATCAGTATAGATACCTTATTGATGTTAACTTACAGATGTCCAAGTTAAAGGAGTCTATGTGTTTTTTGTGGTTATGTTGGCCTTTGGAAAGCATTTGGTATTAACCAATAGCAAAATTTGGAGGATACCATCTTACAATGTTTCAAAATATTTCAATGATGTAATCTTGACTTTATTAGATTTTATTTTTATAATACCTGGCTCAATAAAATGACCATTAATATGAGATGAGCCATATATCATCAATAATTTTTTGCTTACAGCTTTCTCTATCTCAATTTTCACATGCCAGTGAGCCATATTTCATGCCACGGTGTTCAGTGAGGCCACTAATTTTCTCTAGGACTGATTCCTCTCCTTTCTGCAAACTCATACCAGCTGAATCATTCAGGACTTAGTGTACCCCGAGGAAACAGAGATTTAGGGGCCATTACTGAAATGCAAGAATTCCATTTTAATGTGTTTCATTATGAATAAGAACAAAAAGGAATTTGCCTTTACATCCGAAAAGAAAAATAAATACTCGAAAAACCAAAAAAAAAAAAAAAAAAAAAAAGAACTAATAAAAATAGGAAAATGTACCATTATCTCTGATGGTTCATCAGGTGTTTCTCTTTTCCTGTACTTTCAATAAAAAATAACGGCCCTTAACATAATATTATGTGTGTTTTAAAAACTGCTCCAATGCTGTCAATCTTTCCACCTGTGTTCTTTATCTTACTTTATTTTCTGCTTATCTTGCTTGATATGCCACAACTATCCAAAATGTATTTCGTCTGTAGAGTATTTTAAGATGCTGTCCTAATCAAAGGTTAGAATATTTACCTTTCCTGCTCATTCAGGATTAGTTACTTCTGGGTTAAAATTAGGTCAGATCTAGTTTTGATTTGTTAGTGTTTTTATCAAAAGCCATTTGGTCTTTTGCTTATTCAACAAAGAAGAGTTCAGTGTCAATCTTTGCTGTTAAAAGTATTTTCTACAAATCAAATGGCTAATGGTTGCATATAAACCTGCCTCAGGAAGCACCTTAGGCATCTTGCAGAGTATGCAATCCTCCAAATAGTCGAACACCCTTATTTAAGTAGAATATACAGTGCAAGCTATACAGGTAAGCCTCAATTCAAGTAGCCTAGCTTCATTTTTAGAAGAAAAAACAGTTATGATGATATTTTATACAGAATATTATCACATATTAATCCAAAGTTTAATTTATTTCACAAAAAACCACACTGATGGATGTACACAATATAGACTTACACTACACAGGTTTTCCTCTAGAAAGGGTTTCCTGGAAATACTACCATCATGAAGTCAATTTAATCATGGTTGGCTTTGGCTATTAGAGAGCTTCCTTGCCTGTGGCCCCACCCATGTTCAGCCAAATGATAAGGAAAGTGATGAACAATGTGTGTTGGCATAAGCTTTGTCAGGCATGATACACAGTACAATTGTCCCAATGCTTGATGTTTTACTTCTCCTCCCATGGATTCCCCAACATGAAGTATGAAACTTCAAATGTCTTCAATATATGATTTTTGTTCCCTCTGATATTCACATATTAACATTTTAACCTTTAATAGCTCAGAATATTACTGTATATAGCAATAGCTTTAAGGTAAAGCAATCTCATTAGGTTAGATCATCACTCCATACCACTGGGGATCATATCAAACCTTAAACCACTCCACCTGTAAAAAAATAGATTCAGCATTTGTTGCCAAAGAGTTATGCTAAAGATGATCACCAGATTGAAATTCCAAAGTAAATAGGACACATGGGTGAAGAAAATTGTACTAAGCATATATAATATTAAAAGAGAATTCCATGATCATTCTACAGTGGTACATAGGAAATAATCTTAATAATTTTGCTGATTTATATATAAGGAAATATTCAGCGTGTGTGTGTGTGTGTGTGTGTGTGTGTGTGTGTGTGTGTGAATCCTAGTTGTTGTTCTATTGCTGGGAAGAGACATAATGCATGACCAAGGCAACTTATGAAAAAAAAATTTATTGGAACTTGCTTACAGATTCACTCTGTAAGTCCATGACTGTGGGGAAACCCTACTGCTAAGAGCACATAATCCACCATGACCTGACAGTTCCCTGAGCTCAACACAAAATGAAGAACTCCCTTTTCCAGCAGGAATTCCTCATCTCCACCTGACCTTATCTGGAGAATCCTACCCCCACATCACCTACCTGAGAAATGTCCCATAATTCTTGGTCAAATTACAAGTTCAACTCCCTTTCTCTCCATAAGAATCTATACCTAAAATGCCTCTCCATGCAAATGAGACATTCCCAGCACCTTAAGCCCCAGCCAATATACATCCACCCTAAGAAAATCCCTTCCCACTCTCCAAGGTTCATATTTGTTTACCCAAAATAAAGTAAACAAGTGGTTCCACTGAATATTATCTAAGAGAACTATAACACCAAAAGCCTCAGAGAAGGTTTCTCCACTCACCTTCCCCTCAACATGTACAGCCAAAAGCTGAGAGCTTATATATGATACACAAGCAGAAGGCAGAGATAGAAAGAGACTAGGTCTGGTATGGGCTTTTGAAATATCAAACCCTATTCCCAATGACAAAGACAACTCTTCTATTATGTCAGACCTCCCTATCCTTCCCAAAATGTTTCACCAACTGTAGACCAAGCACTCAAGCATATGAATTTATGAGGGTCATTCTCATTAAATCACAATATGCCAACTATACGATTAATTCATACATATTGAAATTATACCGGGATAAAATAAGGCAAAACTATGGTGGAAATCTACTCATTTAACATGGTACATGAAACTTCTTCTTTTTCTTAGTATTTTTCTTGACCTTAATTTTTTTCTTTTGGGGGGTCTCTGTATCTTATGCTCCTTAGCATACCTTGATTCAAAAGTGCATTTTTCAAGAAAACATTCTCTTCGGCTCTATCACACAGAAACCATTTTATGACTAACTATTAGAAACATGTTTCCTCGTCCCTGATTGAGAACAATCACCAAGTGCAGATCAGAGATCAAAGAAAAATAAGAAAAGTATAATTTGTCATAACCTAGGGATAAAAGAACATTTACCTATGCTAAAAAATGTTAACCGTTTTTTTTAACTGGAGTCTTGAAGAACTATATAACTAGAATTTTTTTAAAACTCCTTTTAACTGCTGCCAAAAAAAAAAAAAAAATCAGTAGGATACCTGCACACCTCTTTTCTCTCTGTTCCTCTAGAATACCTCAGCCTTGTCCGTAACACTGCAAAAGGTCAGGAGCAGCAGCCTCCCACATACACTNCTCTTCTGCAGACACTGCCTGCTCAAACACAGACCACATTTGTCAGAAAACCAGGTAGGCTACCTCAGACTTCTCTCTCTGTATCCCAGCCTGCAACACCAGCAGGTATTCCCTGTGAACACACCAGTTGTGTATACCATCAAAACAGACAACAAACAGCCATCACGCACTGCAAAAATCCAGAGAGGAAACAGAAATCAAAGAACAAAATGTCTACCAAGCAAAGACAAACCTCAGAAATCAGCACTTAGAACTATAAATTGTCCCAAACCTAGATACCTTGGAATCAGCTTAAATCACAATCAATAACAACCAGGGAAAATGACACCTTTCAAAATAGCCTCACATAATACAAAATATCTCAGGGTAACTCTAACCAAGCAAGTGAGACTTCAACTCTTGAAAGAAGGAAATTGAAGATTTCAGAAGATGGATAGAACTTCCATGCTGGATTAACACAGTAAAAATGGTCATCCTAACAAAACCAATCTACAGATTTAATGCCGTCCCTATCATAATTATAACACAATTTTTCACAGAATATGAAATATCAACTCTCAATTTCTTATGAAGAAGAAAACAAAAGATAACTAAAACTATCCTGAGCTATAGGAGAACTCCCAGAAGTATCGCCATTCCTGGTTTCAAGCTATACTATAGACATACAGTAACAAAAACTGCATGATCGTGACATAAATACAAGCACAATGATCAGCAGAATCGAAATGAAGACCCAGGTATAAATCCAAACATATATACATCAGTTTTTTGTAAAGTAGCCAGAAATATACACTGGAAAAAAGAAAGCATCTTCAACAAATGGTGCTGGTCAAACTGGATGTCTGCATGTAGAAGAATGCAAATACATATGGATATATGAATATATTTATCACCCTATACAAAACTCAAGTCCAAGTGGATTAAATACCTCAACATAAAATAAACATATCTAACCTGATGGAAGAGAAAGTGGGACTAGACTTGAACACACTGAGTACAGGAGTCTAGTTTCTCAATTGATAATATAAGTATTAAGATTGACAATAAGTGGGACCTCATTAAACTGAAAAGTTTCTGTAAGACAATGACCACAGTCAATTTGACAAAGAGGCAGCCTATAGAAAAGACTATTTTTTAAATCAACTTCACATCCAATAGAGGACTAATATCCAAAATATATTTAAAAACTAAAGATACAAAATATCAAAAAACCCACAATCCAGTTAAAATATGGGGTACAGGTCTAAATAGAGAATTCTCAATAAAGGAACCTCAAATGGCCAAGAAACAGTTAAAGAAATGTTTAACATCCTTAGCCATCGGGGAAATGCAGGATTAAAGCTACTTTGAGATTCCCTTCTACACCTGTCATATTGACTAAGAGAACTATCATAAATGATAGCTCATGCTGGCAAGGATGTGGAGCAAAAGGGATACTCCACTTGTGGCCAGGCAAGCCTTCCAGTGAAGGTATTGAGTTGCATCCAATTGAGTCATTGGTCAAGGGGGTCCCCAAAGAATCCATGGTGTTAAGACAAAGAGTTTCTCTCTGCAAAGTGAGCACAGGCATTCCCAAGGACTATATTTACATAACTCACTGAACATGGAGGAGAAGAGCTGGTGCCTACGTGGAGCTTTACCCCTACATTCTAGTCCCTTTGGTGCTGGAAGATATCTTGCAGACTACCGCAAAAGAAACATGGATGCCACCCAGCCACAGTACCTTTGACCTACAATCTGTTGTGCCTTCAAAATGTGATAAAGCAGAGGGGGCAGAGAACTTGTGGGAGTAGTCAACCAATGTCTGGTTTGACTATGCCTTGAGAAAGCAGCAAACTATGACCCTGCCTGGGTAAGTAAGCAAGAACCAGAGATGAGATAGCCCCAATACCTAAGTGAAAGCCAAACACTATTGGTCTAACAAATATTAATAAAATGATCCCTCATGATATTGTTATACTCATAAAATGGTGCCCTGCCCGGTCATCATCAGAGAGACTTCCTTCTGCAGCAGAGGAAACAGATGCAGAGACTCACAGGCAGACATTATGTGGGGAGGGAATCTAAATTGGAAAAGTCGGCAGGACACCAAGAGACCACAGCCTTCAGAATCCACTGAGCATGGTGGATATGAGATCACAGAGCCTGAGGCAGTAACAACGGGACCTGCATGGGTCCACCCGAGGTCCTCTGTGTACATATTACAGATATTAGCTTAGTGTTTCTATTAGACTCCTGACGATGAGAACAAGAGGGTCTCTGACTCCTTTCCTTATTCTTGGGTCTCTTTTCCTCCTGTTAGGTTTCTGTGCCCAACTTTGATATAAATTCTTTGCTTCATCATAAATACAATTAAACATACAAAATAAAAATAACCTCATTATACAAGACCTGTGAAAGATACAGCAACATTAAAGGAAAATATTTACAATTAGCTTACTAGAAAAGATTAAAAAAGCAATTCTGTCTTTAATATCCAGTGGAGGAATAACAGCCAACCAAATAGGATGCCATTTTAGTTTTAATTGATGAGCTACTACTCAGTTCTGTTTCTCATAAAGGTTAATAATCCATATTGCACAGAGTCAAGGCTGGGACAGCTAGTGCAAAGCACCAAGTTCAGTTTCTACAAAGACTCTGGACTGTGGTCCTTGCTTATCCATCTCCACAATAGCTCCTTCATGCTTAAATGAAATTATTTTTCCAATCACTTTACTTCCTTTGTGTGTGTGTGTGTGTGTGTGTGTGTGTGTGTGTGTGTGTGTGTGTGTTTATATATGAGGTATTTCCAAGGGTAAGGTTGCTTTTGTGTACACAAGCATGCTGACATTGGGAATCTTCCTGGATCACTGTTTTATCTTGTTCTTTGAGGTAGAGTCTCTCAGTCAAACTGAGATTCATTAAAACATCTAGTCTCACCAGCCAGCATGCCCCAGGAATAACATGTCCCCTGCTTTTCAGCCCAGAGTCATTCACAGGCTTCTTGGCCATATCGACCTAATGTTTTTACAGGTGTGGTGGATCTGAATTCTGTTCCTCTTATCTGCATGGGAAGAGCTTTTAGCCATCTCCACAACTGCAGTTGGATTCTTTGTTCTCTTTTGGTTTTGTTGTGTTGATGAATATCCACTACACAGCTCAGTGTTTTAAAAGTTAAGTTGAAGAGAAATATTAGTAACCAAATAAAAACTCCTATAGCTTATCAGCTCAAGACTGAAGTCTCCATTAAGCATAAATGAACATGAAAGCCCTCCGCTGCTCACAATTCCCACTGCTGTTAAGATAAACAGCCCTTAGTGAGTACATTCAGTTCTTTGGACATACCATAGTTTCTAAATTCATAAATAAAATTTGTAATATAGCAAAATTATATGAAGCAGAAATATTTGGAATCCAGAATAACCAAAATGTACCTGTGACTATGCTGATAAATTCATAGTCAATAGCTTACCAGCTACAATGTTTTTGATAAAATTAAATGTATTTATTATTTTCCTACCCCTGTTTTTTTTTTCTCACATCTTCACAGTCTCTAAGTGAGATAACATGACTAATGGCATAATGAAATTTGAATTCAAATTTGTTAATGCAAAGTGAACATTATTTTTGCAAACCCCAGTCTTTTAAAATATGAAAGATGGGACAGTGTGCAATTATAAAATTATAAAGTATTTTTAAATCCTAAATTGGGCTAACAACTTTATATCTAAATAGTAATCATAAATTTTCCTTTTTAAAATTACATTCTGAGATGGCTCTTCATGGTTGTCAACTTTTTTTTAACATTTAACTTTTTTTCTTTCTTCCTCTCTTTCTTTCTTTTTTCTTCCTTTTTTTTGTTGTTGTTTTTTCAAGACAGGGTTTCTTTGTGCATCTCTGGTTATCCTGGAACTCACTCTGTAGACCAGGCTGGCCTTGAACTCAGAAATCCGTCTACCTCTGCCTCCCAAGAGCTAGGATTAAAGGCATGTGCCACCACTGCCTGGCAACATTTAACATTTTATTAAAATTTTTATTAGATAATTTCTTTATTTACATTTCAAATGTTATCCCCTTTCCTAGTTTCCCCTCTGAAAAACCCTGATCCCCTCGATCCCCTTCCTCTTTCCCCTGCTCCCTAACCCACCCACTCCCATCCCCAGTCCTGGCCTTCCCCTATACCAGGGCATAGAACCTTCACAGGACCTAGGGCCTCTCCTCCCATTGATGACTGACTAGGCCAATCTCAGCTACATATATAGCTAGAGCCACATGTTCCACCATGTGTTTTCTCTGATTGGTGGTTTAGTTCCATGGAACTCTGGGGGTACTGCTTAGTTCATATTGATGTTCCTGCTATGGGGATTCAGACCCCTTCAGCTCTTGGCTACTTTCTGTAGCTCCTTCCTTGGGCACCCTGTGCTCCTTACAATAGATGGCTGTGAGCATCCACTTCTGTATTTGTCAGGCACTGGCAGAGGCTCTCAGGAGACATCTATATCAGGCTCCTGTCAGCATGCTCTTGTTGGCATCTGCCATACTGTCTGGGTTTGGTGGTTGTTTATGGGGTGGATCCCCAAGTGGGGCAGTATCCGTAGACTCTGCTCTGAACTTTGTCTCTGTAACTCCTTCCACGGGTATTTAGTTCCCTCTTCTAAGAAGGATTCTGAGCTTCTGGGTTAATATTCACTTATTAGTGAGTGCATATTATGTGTGTTCTTTTGTGATTGGGTTACCTCACTTAAGATGATATCCTCCAGATCCATCCATTTGTTTAAGAATTTTATAAACTCGATGTTTTTAATAGCTGAGTAGTACTCCATTGTGTAAATGTACCACATTTTTTTGTATCCATTCCTCTGTTGAGGGACATCTGGGTTCTTTCCAGCTTCTGGCTATTATAAATAAGGCTGCTATGAACATAGTGGAGCATGTGTCCTTATTACATGTCAGAGCATCTTCTGGGTATATGCCCAGGAGTGGTATTGCTGGATCTTCCAGGAGAAATATGTCCAATTTTTTGAGGAACTTCCAAAATGACTTCCAGAGTGGTTGTACCAGCTCTCCCATGCTCATGGATTGGCAGGATTAATATACTAAAAATGGCTATCTTGCCAAAAGCATTCTACAGATTCAATGCAATCCCCATCAAAATACCAACTAAATTCTTCACAGAGTTAGAAAGGGTAATTTGCAAATTCATCTGGAATAACAAAAAACCTAGGATAGCAAAAATTATTCTCAACAATAAAAGAACCTCTGGTGGAATCACCATGCCTGACTTCAAGCTGTACTACAGAGCAATTGTAATAAAAACTGCATGGTACTGGTACAGCGACAGACAGGTAGATCAATTGAATAGAATTGAAGACCCAGAAATGAACCCACACACCTATGGTCACTTGATCTTTGACAAAGGAGCTAAAACCATCCAGTGGAAAGAAGACAACATCAACAAATGGTGCTGGCTCAACTGGTGGTTATCATGTAGAAGAATGTGAATTGATCCATTTTTATCTCCTTGTACAAAGCTCAAGTCTAAGTTGATCAAAGAACTCCACAGAAAACCACAGACACTGAAACATATAGAGGCGAAAGTGGGGAAGAGCCTCGAAGATATGGGCACAGGGGAAAGATTCATGAACAAAACACAAATAGCTTGTTCTATAAGATCAAGAATCAACAAATGGGACCTCTTAAAATTGCAAAGCTTCTGTAAGGCAAAAGACACTATCAGTAAGACCAAAAGGCAACCAACAGATTGGGAAAGCATCTTTGCCAATCCTAAATCTGATAGGGGGATAATATCCAATATATAAAAGAATTCAAGAAGTTGGACTCCAGAAAACCAAATAACCCTATTAAAAATGGGGTACAGAGCTAAACAAAGACTTCTCAACTGAGGAATACCGAATGGCTGAGAAGCACCAAAAAAAATGTTCAACATCCTTAATCATCAGGGAAATGCAAATCAAAAGAACCCTGAGATTCCACCTCACACCAGTCAGAATGGCTAAGATCAAAAACTAAGGTTAGAGCAGATGCTGGTGAGGATGTGGAGAAAGAGGAGCACTCCTCCATTCCTGGTTGTCAACTTAACTACATCTGGTATGTACTAGATCCAGAAATGAAGTGTCACTATTAGGAGGTGTGGCCTTGTTGGAGAAAGTGAGTCACTGTGTTCTTGGGCTTTAAGACTCTACTCCTAGCTGTCACAAAGCCAGTCTTCTAAAGCCCTTCAAATGAAGATGGAGATCTCTCAGCTACGTCTGCACAATGCCTGCCTGGATGTGGTCATGTTTTCTGCCATGATAATAATGGACTGAACCTCTGAACCTGTAAGCCACCCCCAATTAAATGTTGTCTTTATAAGATCTGATTTGTTCAGGGTGAATGTTCACAGCACTAATACCCTAAGACATATTCCTTCTGCAAACAGTGAATTGCTCATTTTAAAACAAATCTCTTTATACATAAGATGAGCCTAACAGGCCAATAGAATAAATTTACATACTTACATTTTAAAAGAGATGAATTTAATTGGTTTATATTGTATTAGCTGGGCAGGAGCAGTCTGTACCCTGGAGAAATGGGCATCCAATGGTTTCTCAGTCCACCAGACTGAATGTCTCAACAATCTCAACCTGGCACTAAAGATCTAGAGGATTCCTGGGGAGCTACACATCTCCAGTCCATGATGAAAAGCAGAAAACAGAGGATGGTAGCAGCAGTAACAGCTATATAGTTTCAGAGACTAGCCAGCAGGCAGGCAGACAGGGAGGCAGGGAGGCAGGAAGGCAGGCAGAGGGGTGGAGGGGTAGAAGTGGTAAACAGTGATACAATGCTTCTCTCTATCACTTTGTGCCTGGGCCAAGACAGGAAGTTGCTGCCCTTTCCACTATCTGTTGGTCCTTCTAAGAAATATAACCCACAGACCCACTCAGTGGCTGATTACTTAGCTGAACCAGATACAATCAAATTGATAACCAAGATTAGCCAGCACAAGGACATAACCAGACACTGAAAGCAGAGTTCTCCCCTGCTTTTATTGATCATTTCTTTTGATAGCCTTTAATTAACTGCAAGCATGTATTAATTAATATTATATGTCCTCGTTCTGCTTGGGAATTACATATTGGTAAGACAAATGTCAACCTCCATTCAAAGAGTTTTCAGTTTACTGGATTTTTGCCAATGAATTTAATCAATTATCTGTTCTACTCATTTAATATTACACACTGGATGTAGGGTAGAGTGGATCAATATGATGGGAGCTCATAGACTAATGAGAGAGAATGATGTCCCATTCATAGACTTTTATTTTAACAATGGGATGTAGATAATTAAAACTTAGCAAGGCAGGAGGAAGAGAATGCATCACTGTACCTGGAATGGTGGGAGAAAGAACCTTTCTAAATGTACTTTTTATATGACTGTTTCTGGGATGATCCAGGCTCCCAGGCAGAACAGCCTCACTCAAGGTACAAAAGAGCAGATTGGTATAGTTGGCAAATCACAGTCACTAGAGGGCAGCATTGAGAGGGCCAGCCGTTCCTGGACAAGGGAATGGAAGAATATAGGTGTTCTAGGTTTATGCTCAGGAGTGTGAAGGATGAGAATGGAGACGTGGGTATCCAACGTTTGCAGACAAGAGAACAAATAAGGATAGTGCAGAGGCTGAACTTGATAGAAGATGAATTTACGGGTGACAAGGCTGACCTTGTCCAGTGTTAAATTTATACCAAATTCTTTTTATTCAATATTTATTCAACAACTCCCCCATTTATGAGTTGAAACTATTAAAACAACAACATAGAAATGTATGAACAATTTAAGCTTATTCCTAGCTAGTTTACTGATAAATGAGACTCAGACTATGGTTATTATATTTGGCTATGACAATTACTACAGGTCACCCCTAATCTTCTCTTCTATCTTCAAACCTGGCTCTTTCCACAGGGTTGTTACCCAGATACTTGTTTCTCCTGGCCATATGCTCATGGTTCACCTCTCCTCCTGATAGCTTCCCTCTCCTCCTCCTCCTCCACCTCCTCCTCCTCCTCCTCCTCTTCCTTGTCCTCTTCCTTCTCCCTCTTTCCTCCTCCTGGTCTCTCCTACTCCAATAAATTCACTGCCTGTTTGTCTACTTCTAATCCCTCCAGTAATTGGCTATAGCCAATTTTATTTAACCAACAGTTTTAAATCAAAGAACAATGGGATATAGAACAAGGATTACACAACAAAAGCTTCTAAACATGAGGAGTTACACATAGGTCTAGGTATAGAATTTAGCAAAACAGAGTAAACAAACATCAACATAGAAATGAATGCAAATCGCTTGCATATGGGACATTGAGTTTTACACATTTTTAAATATATGTTTCCAATGCTAAATCATGACCTCTATTTTATTTATGTAGGACTCTCAACGGTTAGCATGTCACCCAAAATTTTGTCATCTTGAGATACTTGTTGAATAGCAGGATGCAAAATACAACTAAGCATTGTCTTTTTAAGTTTATGGGTGATTGACTAAGTCCTTGTGCGCACTGAGGGCTTCAAAACAAGATCTGTAAACACTGAACACAAAATGAATCAGCTGAATAATTCCCCATATACAGCTATACACGTCAACTTTAATTCTCACATAATGATATATATTCATTAATTTAGCCTCTTAGAGTTGCACTTTTGCCAACAAGACTTGTCCTAATCTTTCTACATGAGAAAATAGGACATGTTGATTACTGCCTTGGTAATTTAGCTATTATTCTCAATTTCCTATGTGTCAATTTAAGAATGATTGCTGGTGTCTGCATGTATATAGTTGGCATCTAAAGCTTTTGTTCAGTATTCTTCAGGCATAAATGTCAAAGATAGACCTTTGCAAATCCTTAGCTCATTTGTTAGCAAATTCTTTTATAAAGTAAGTAGTTAAGGGAAAGGAAGTATCATGTTAGCTTGAACAACTTACTAGATCTAGAAAATTCAGATGGGATTAGGCATAGGAATCTCAAGAAGATTTCGAGTATTTATCTTATGTTGATATCTGGACCTGCAATGCTTTCAGATAAACACGCTTCCTCTAGGTTTTCCTGATTCCTTTTCCACATTGTAAATATAAGTGAGGGCCAGAAGCATCTTGTGAGTCCATCCAGGACTGTGCACCGAGGGGCTGTCAGCCACCTCTTAATGATGCTTTGTCTATTGTGGCTGTTCATGTTAGAAGGCAGAATTTTGAAAAATTGATTGAGTCCTGTGCCTATTGAGAAACACGTGCTTTCCAGAGGGGAAGTGGAAGGCTATTCCACTTAGCACTGACCCAAAACTTCCGGTTCTCTCAATTCTTTGTTTAATCAAATGAAACAAATTTCTCCTGGAAAAAGTGGATACTTGTATCCCTCTTTTAGAATAAATGTTAGTGAATATTTATACACAAACATTTTCTTTTAGGTTCGTGCTTGTCTCAAGCACAGGTGACAGTCATTTCATTGTTGAATGTAAAATTGAAATAGCGAATTCTTTATAATTGGTTTTAGTTATGTTTTGAAAAGTGATATCTTGGCTACGTTTTACCTGCCAAAAAATGAAAAACCCTCTTATTTCTTATTTCCACCTTGAAATTTAATATATTAACATTGAAATAATGATTATTCAACTGTTTGGTAAAGAGACCAAACATACGGATTCATTTGCCTATTCTGGCTGCTGTGTTCTTTTCCTTTCGTCTCTAGCTCCTATTAAGCTTCTGAGACTAGCAACATCCCTGTTTCACATGCAAAGGAATTTTGAATTCATAATGTGAGAAGTGAGCCTAAGTCTTATCTATCAACAAAACCAGATGCTTTCCTTTACGGTGTCTGTTTACAGATTTGTTAAGATAGAGCCTCAACTAATGAATACATGGTATAAAATAGATATATCCAAATAAATAATATACAAATGTCTTTACTTATTGAAATGATCCCCAGATACATAGATTTAATTAAATTTTATGAATATGTATAAAATAATTGTAGAGGAATTTTAATCCAGCAACATAGCTACTTGGGCTGGAATATATCTATGCTTTCAATGCACACCTTTAATCCCAAACAATGTAAGAGAGGAAGCGGCCATGTTTGAAAGTAACATCAAATTGACGGGCAGAATCTGAGAAATATTTGCAGAAGGAGTCAGAGATAGGATATGCCCAACTCTCATGAGAACAGCACAGGAAAGAGAGGTTATTTAAGGGCAGTGCAGGGAGAGAGAGTCAGTCAGTTCTGGCCAGTCTGTTGTGTTCATTCAATCATTGCCAGGAGGGCAGTGGAGTGGAGTTCAGTTTCTTTGTGAGTTCATGCAGCTTCTTGCAGGTCAGCAGAGGGAGTTGAAGCCAGAGAAGAAGAAAGAGCCAGAAGATTAGAACAAATTGCCAGAATTAGTTTGAAGCCAATCAGAAGCTGATGGAAGCCAAACTGATCAGTCAGCTAGAAGAGAAGTTTGAGTCAGAGCAGCCGAGTTAAATCAGCCAGCCAGAGTTCAGAAAGAACTACAATAGGGCGAGCTTACTTAGCAGGAAGCCTGCAAGACAAAAATTGACATCAAATAGTTACAAATAATAATTGAAGATTTAAAAAGACAGGGAGTTATGAGTTGGCTTAAATATTCCATTTGTCATGATACTAGGTACCTCAGAAGTAGGCCAGAATAAAGATGTGAAAATGTTTGATTTTTTTTTTTTTTTTGATTGATTTTGAATGAGTAAGAAGCGCCCAGGCTGAAGAATTTGCAAATTATTTTCTGGTCTTGATGTAGATGATCTTTCATTGAGAAATAGATGCTGAGTTAAACTATCCAGTTTCTGTAACCTATGGAATGGATCACCTGTTTTGCACACTCGGTTTAGTGAATCGCAGCCTCCCGCTGTGACCGCTGATTGGTCTCACTGTTGTCAGGTAAATTGGCAGCATGCAACAAATGGGAACACACCATGAATGTACATCCAAAGTCAAAGTCCTCGCTAATTTTCTTCAGGTCTTCAGTGAACAAGAAAAAGGAAAGGAAACAAACAGAAAATAAAACTAATATATAATCTGCCTGCCTATCTCCAAGGACCATAAATAACCATATTTCCGGCTAAGCATTTTTTTCTTCATTCCTCCCTCCATTTATTTATTTTTTTCTTTTTATTGGATATTTTATTTATATTTCAAATGTTATTCCCTTTCTTGATTTCCCCCTTCCCAGAAGCCACCTATCCCATTCTCCCTCCCCCTGCTTCTATGAGGCTGTTCCTCCACCCACCCATTGACTCCCACCTCCCTGCCATCAGTTCCCCTACACTGGGGCATCTATCGAGCCTTCATAGGACCAAGGACCTCTCCTTCCATTGATGCATGACAAGGTCATCCTCTGCAATGTATGCAGCTGGAGCCATGTGTACTCCTTTTTGATGGCTTAGTCCCTGGGAGTTCTGGGGGATCTGGTTAGTTGATATTGTTGTTCTTCCTATGCGGCTGCAAACCCCTTCAATTCCTTCAGTCCTTTCTCTAACTTCTCTACTGGGGACCCCATGCTCAGTCCAATGGTTGGTTATGAGCATCTGACTCTGTATTTGTAAGGCTTTGGCAGAGCCTCTCAGGAGACAGTCATATCAGGCTCCTTTCAGCAAGCACTTCTTGGCACTCACAATAGTGTCTGGGTTTGATGACTGTATATGGGATGAATCCCCAGGTGGGACAGTCTCTGGATGGCCTTTCCTTCAGGCTCTGCTCTACACTTCATCTCCATATTTGCTTCTGTGGGTATTTTGTTCTCCTTCTAAGAAGGACTGAAGCACCCACACTTTGGTCTTCCTTCTTCTTGAGCTTCATGTGGTCTGTGAATGTATCTTGATTATTTGGAGCTTTTGGACTAGTATCTACTTATCAGTGAGTGCATACCATGTGTGTTCTTTTGCAATTGGCTTACCTCACTCAAGATAATATTTTCTAGTTCTATGCATTTGCCTAAGGAATCAACAAACTCAATTCCTCCATTTATTTTAAAGGCTATGTCAATCAACAATTATATGGCATAGGAAAGGCAGATCTAAAAGCATAAAGAATGTAAATTTTATGCTTTATGTTTAATTTACAGTAAATTGTGGACAAAATATCGTGCTGATGTAGTTGCATTTGCTACTGTTTGGTTTCATCTTTCAAAACAAGTACCATTCTTTTCTTGCATTTGGAGAGCCTTGCTATCCAGAAGTCCTCTACTGTAACAGATCTAAAGTTAAGACATTATTCTTGAAAATATGCTGATACATCTATGCCACCATGTAAAATGAAATATTGTAAATTTGTAAGAATATTACATAACTTTTTGTTAAACTACCAATCTTGAAGTTAAAAAGGAGAGATAATCTTCACCATAGAAATAAAATACATTTCTCAAGGCAAGTATTTCTTAGACTTTGAGTTTGGGGCTCTTAGAACTTAAAGGTCTATAAAAATGAGTCATAAAATATTTTGTCACAGGATGAGGTAGAAGATAGATGGCTGGTGGGTAAAGAGGTAGATACTTATGAAGGGATACTTGTATATAAGGTTTTTTTAGCTACCTTAGAATAGAAGCCAAACATAAATTTCATTGATCTAAAGTACACCATTAAATTATAGCTAAAAATCCCACTTATATTCAATGTGATATCTCTGCAACAATGACCTGGAACCTTATTCATGTTCATATTCCATGCCTTAGGAAAACGCCCACTCTGTCTCCACTAGCCATCTTTCTAGCCATGCAATGAAGGGATTGTGCCAACAGTACTGTCCTTCCCATCTTGCATTTTCTGATCAAACATGGAGGTCCAGGAATTCTTTCCCAACTTATTTAAGAATCCTTTCCCCTACCCACACTCCATGTCTCTCCATGATGACTCTGGACTTCAGGCAAGTCATTTATCCTCTTTGGGTGGTAATTTCCCTTCTGCAAACTGTGAATGTTTGTCCATTCTCTTTGCCTTTTGAGCTCATTTTGCTCTAATGTTTATACAATGCATGTGAAAGTATACCATACATCACAAATATTTAAATTTAAATATTATTATAGCCTTGAGAAGAAAGCCTGAAACATCTCCAAAGTAAAATTCATTTTCTAAGCAGTGCCCCCACCACCAGTATTTTACCAAATTAATGGCGTTAAATTGCATTCTTTGCTGTAGAGGGTGGGCTGCATAATTGTTTCTAGAATTAAAAACAGTCATGCCTAAAATTCATACATGAGCCATCAAAAAATCTCTAAATACAAATCCTTTTACATAATATGTCTGAAAGCTTAATGTTTAGGAATTTGTGCATTGTAACTTAGGGATGAAGAATATACCTAGCTTTGGAGCATTTGTCGTACAAACAAATTTACTAACAAATACTTGAGTGTATAGCCTAGCTGGTTGTAGGTGTGAACCCTTGGTTTGTGTGACACTAAGCATTCAGTGTCTCTATCTTTTAGCCATAAAGTAAGGAAGGCTGGTAACTTTCTGATAGGATAGGTTTGTAAATAAGGAGTTAATTTATGAATATAGTTAACTATATGATGCTAGACTGGTTTGGAGGGCATGTCATTCTGCTTTTTATGATCTTCATAATAGTAACTTCACATACATGTGAAACTTAGCATGTATGTATGTTTGGACAAAGGAATGCATGTTCCATAGCATACATATGGTAGTGAGAGAACAACTATTGGGAACTGGTTTGGTCTTTCCATGATAATTTCACAGAATCAAATTCAGGACATCAGGCATCCACCAAAGCATTTCTCACCACGAGTCATTTTGACGGTCTTAGATTGTTGTTTTTAAGGCTACAGTCCTGTTTTTTTATTGGCCAGTATGTGGTCTTTCTAAGACAGAATATCACTGTAATATCCTAATCAGAATTTATTCTCTATGGAGTTTTTCATTATTAGATTCTAGCTGTATTAGTATATTACATGTTGGGTGAAATGGAAATGGGGAAAACAAATGGCCTCCCAGGATTCCCTGGGTTGCAGTTCTTAAACTTACTCTCCTATCAAACTTATAGTTTGTGGGCTCCCAGGATGTCCTGGGATGCAGCTCATATACTCAATTTCCTACCAAATTTATAGTTTGTGAGATACTTGCTCATACAGACAAACTCACCTACCATCTTCCTCTCTAGCTTATGTATTAAAATAAGTCAGTTTAACCATCTCAGAAATAAACAGAAAGACCAAATCTTGGGATAAAATGGTTGATGGGTATTAAAATACTACCAGGCCAACAGGAATAGTATTCTATTTAATTTACTTTGTTTTTGCTTTTACAATCCATCTTATAAAAAGGATACAGATATTAAAATGGACATAAAAATGTACTCACTTGTTTCAAATTCTAAAGTGTAAGTTAAAATAAGACATTTAATTTTTTAAGTAAGATGGATATGACTTAGTTTGGAAAACATATCTTCATTAGATTGTCAGCTCCCTTTAGCCAATTCCAGTAGCATAAAGCTAATATAATTAGATTTATGCAAAATAGTCCCCATTTCCTAGAATCTATTTGCTATGCAGATATGAGTTTAAAAAGAGCTTGGGAGCTCAGAATTCCTCAATGCTCTAAAACAATTACCATGTCAGCATAAGTTACATAGAAATATAAATACAGTGTTTCATCTTAGTCCTGATTTTTTTCTCTCCTTAGGAATAAAGGGGAAAGGAGGTTGAGAAAGCAAAATCTATAGGGTAGGTAGGAAGAGGAAATAGTACAACATATTCCCTGATTGGATTTTATATATAGAAATAAAATTTATATAATATATGTTGTATACAATATCAATTATATTATATAAAATATATTTATGTATTGCATATTCTATGAATTATAAGTTATATGTCATGGATTATATAAATAATATTTATATAAAATATAGATATACATTTTATAAATTGTTTTTATATGTTGCATATTATTTACATATTATATAATTATATATTGTGTATCATATATCATATATTATATTGTGAATTCTATTTTCTATCCTTAATTGGCAAATAAAATGAAAAACTGGATAAATCATGCTATTAACTTATTTTTCCTAATTTATCTCTACAGTTGCCTCAACAGAAATTTGAATGACAAAAGAAAATTCTAGCAAGAAGGAGATCCAAAAATAAAAGGTTAGAAATCCAGGGTACAGTCATTAGTAATAACTGATGAAAAGAGCAGTCGATAAAGGTTACAGGGAAACAAGAACTTGAACACCCAAAAGCACAAAGTGATATAAGATTAACCTTACATGTAGTAATAGCCAGTCAACGTATTTTTTTGAAAAGGTCAGCTATGCCAAGGGGATTATAGATATGTCAGGGTGCAAAGCTATACCAGATATCTCTGACTCAATAAGCTACTGGGTCATTTCTTGTTGGTCGTTGGGATTTTGGACGGCTGCTACACCTGTCATGATGTCTAAGTCTCCTCATCCAGCCCTGTGGTTTAAATATATCCTCTACATGGAACTCCTCCAAATGTATGGTCCTAGTTTTGATCTCCCCTCTGATCTCTGGCATAAGATGACTTTGACATTCTCAGTCCCTTCTTTGCAAAGTCTAAAGAATACCAACAATGTACATGCCGGAAACAAAACTGTCACCCCACAGCATGATTATGGGCCTGTTTTCTAATAAAAGTTAAAATGTGTTAATTCTTTTTTGCATGTACAAGGTATGCATTGATTTCCTTAAATTTATTGTCATGTGTTTGAGTAAAATAAAATAGAATGTCTTCAAAACATTTAGACTATCCCTTCTGTTTTCCTCCAGACTTTCCTAATCACTCATCCTTCATCATCTATACTTTAGTATTTGCAATAGATGGTTATGGCAGAAGAGTGGTTTTAGAACCTCACTCACCTTGTACAAAAATACATAAATTGATGCTATGCAAGCTGTCCAGAGCTTTTGAGTAAATAGGAGAATATTTATTTTTGAAATGTTTTACCAACATAAAACAGTCTCTTTTAAGAGTCTCAAAAAATAAACCTTTTATTTACAGCAAAGTTTCAGAGTCCAGCAAAATAGTCTTATGGAAACAAAAAAACAAAAACAAAACAGAAGAAAACAGGATTTAATTTGGAAAAGCAATACTGTCTATAAGAGTGTCCAATAAAATATTGGGTTTTGTTAGTTAAATCTAATTAGGAAGACTTAATTCCCTTTTAACAGTTGGGTTCCATTGCATTTTATGTCCAGCTACATTAAGAATTAATTTTTTGGCTTCACACCAATGCAAAATTTGCTTATCCAAACAGAAGCCATGCCAAGGGTTTGAAGGATGATGACAGTAATTAACCCAAATCATACATAAGGAGCTATTCCATAAAAGAAAAGAGTCTGCAAATCAGTGTGTCTTTCTCTAGTGCGGGAGCTGACCTGTACACAGGACAGACCACAGCCTTCCACACATGGACTCTTGCTGTTGGTGCCAGAAGGGAGAGAGGAACCAAATGGTACTCTATTATAGTAAAGAAAAATAATAAAGTAAAGAAAGCATTTTGTGTGTGTGTGTGTGTGTGTGTGTGTGTGTGTGTGTGTGTGTGTGTGATTTGCTGAGCAAATTGGTTTTCTAAAGAATAACTTAATAGTATGTTCTGTAAGTGACTTAAAAGTAGAATGTCTCCTGCTCATGCTGCTATAAAGAAATATTTACCAAAACGGACAAAGCTCCTCCCATCAAAACTTCTAGAAAAGACAATTAGCAAGTTCATCTGGAATAACAAAAAACCTAGATTAGCAAAAACTCTTCTCAACAATAAAAGAACCTCTGGTAGAATCATCATGCCTGACCTCAAGCTGTACTACAGAGCAATCGTTATAAAAACTGCATGGTACTGGTACAGCAACAGACAGGTAGATCAATGGAATAGGATCGAAGACCCAGAAATGAATCCACACACCTATGGTCACCTGATCTTTAACAAGGGAGCTAAAACTATCCAGTGGAGAAAGGACAGCATTTTCAACAAATGGTGCTGGCACAACTGGTGGTTATCATGTAGAAGACTGGGAATTGACCCATTCTTATCTCCTTGTACGAAGGTCAAGTCTAAGTGGTTGAAGGATCTCCACATAAAACCAGAGACACTGAAACTTATAGAAGAGAAAGTGGGGAAAAGNCCCTCCCATAATCAGCCACCAAAATAAGCACTATAGCATATGCCAGCAAGATAATGCTGAAAGGGACCTGATATAGCTGTCTTGTGGGAGGCTATACCAGTGCCTGGTAAACACAGAAGTGGATGCTCATAGTCAGCTATTAGTTGGAACACAGGACTCCCAAGGAAGGAGCTAGAGAAAGTACCCAAGGAGCGGAAGGTGTCTACAACCCTCTAGGTGGAAGAATAACATGAACTAACTAGTTCCCCCTGCGCTCATGTCTCTAGCTGCATATATGGAAGAAGATGGCCTAGTTGGCCATCATTGGGAGGAGAGGCCCCTTGGTCATACAGACTCTATATGCCCCAGTACCGGGGAATGCCAGGGCCATTACGTGGGGGGGGGGGGGTAGGGGAGCAGGGCGGGGATGCGGGAGGGTAAGGGAAAATTTCTGGTTAACATGTGAAATGTAAATGAAGAAAATATCTAATAAAGAGAAAAAAATGAAAAAAAAATTAAATTAACCTAATGATTTAAGTTCAGAGATGAAGATACGTTTTCAAACTCAGACCAAAAGTCGTCATATTGACACAGAAAACAACCAGAACTGATACTAAGACCTTGTTTAAAATGTCATGGTAAAATAATAAAATATTTCCATGCTATAAAATAAAATGTTATATTCTAAAATCTAACTTTATTTAGAAAAAAATTAATGCTCTTTACACATGAAATTCAAAATATTGAGTTAAAAATCCCCAAAATTATATTGAATTCAAGTTGTAGGACAATATTTGTGTTTACCACATACACTTAAT
The DNA here is from genome assembly GCA_902729485.2 of Mus minutoides. Lineage (NCBI taxonomy): Eukaryota > Metazoa > Chordata > Mammalia > Rodentia > Muridae > Mus > Mus minutoides. The sequence continues at coordinate 22,926 of CACVCL010021718.1, forward strand.
GAAGACAATATTCACAGATTGTTATAACACCTGGTTTCTGAAATGTTTATTGTGAATCTATGTTCTCTTTCTTTTCTTGATATCCGTGTGTCTTCTCCCTGACCCCTTCTGCCTTTCTCTGATTTCCTGTCTTTTCTCCATTTCTTCTTTATGTCCTGTGCTCCTTCCAAATGTATCTAAAATAGTGGAGTTCTGAATGATTCAAAGATGCCACTAACAAGGTCTTGTGGACTGTTTAGAAATATGCTATGGGTGAACCAAAGGAAATAGTGGAACTCTTCATAAAAGCTGAGAAAATTTTGGAGAAACTAGAAGCACTGAGTGAGTGAGTTATGGACTCCTCAATATATGAAAGCAAATAAGGTCAGATACAGCATACTAAGGTTGGAATGCCATGAGAAGCCATTGTGTCAGGCTGTGAAGGCAAAGCCTGGGCTACAGTAGAACTGGGAAACCTATGTCAAGGAGATCAGTATGCAGGAAGTGAAGGAAGCCTGGGGGTGGGGGAGAAGGAGAAAAAGAGGCTACAGGTAGGGAGATGGGGCATTACATAATCCCTTTAACATGAAACTACATATTTGGTGTTATTCTTGACAGGTTTTTGTTCAGTCTAGTGTTTCCTTACTATAGTCACATTCCCTCCATTTGGAATGGAAATGTATATTCTGTACTACTGTGTGCTGGAAGTATGTAATTTTTAAAATTACACAGAGATCGTAGTTAAAAGGTACCGTGAGTCTCAGAAGAGACTTTAGAGTTTTGGACACTGTTGAGCCTGCTAAAGAGCACGGGGACTTTTGAAGGTGTTCTAAATGCACTTTGCATCATGATATGGCCATTAACATTCCGTCAAGGGTATATTTCCGTGTTTAAAATGAGGAATATCCTCCATACGATCTTGTATATGAACAAATGTGAACAGCAACACATGTACACATGAATCCAGGGAGGGATAACATTGATGTGTTCATGTAAAGTAATGGATGGAACAGAGGTGACAAAAGTAGACAGATGCCAGCACTGGTGGGAAAGACATAGTATGCTCTGTTTTGAGCACACGTATATACTGTTACATATTTTCCTTTATTTTTCCATAACAGGCAATGTTTTGAAACTCACGTTTAAACATTTTGAAAGTAGTTTACATTATCTGTAATTAATTTATATTAGGTCATTTTAATATTCCCTTCTCGTTCTAATGTCTTGTTGGTTTGAGGTTCACTTAGACCATTCTAAAGATACCAAAGGGCATTAAAGATAATGAGAGGGAATGAAGACTTATCCAAAATTTGCCTGTAGAAGCAGGGTGGACTGGCTTTATAAAAGCTAGACAGAGAACCTTCCTGGTCAGGGCANTTAATTTATATTAGGTCATTTTAATATTCCCTTCTCGTTCTAATGTCTTGTTGGTTTGAGGTTCACTTAGACCATTCTAAAGATACCAAAGGGCATTAAAGATAATGAGAGGGAATGAAGACTTATCCAAAATTTGCCTGTAGAAGCAGGGTGGACTGGCTTTATAAAAGCTAGACAGAGAACCTTCCTGGTCAGGGCAATAGACAGCTATTAAGCAATCGTGACACTTTGAGTACTTTCTCTGTTCTAGAAAACTGAGGGGTTTCAACTAAAGAGAATGGGCCCAGTTACATTTTCAGGATATGACTTTCTCTGCTGGCCCAAACTGAGAGTTTGGGAACTGAGGGGATGGCTCATTCAAAAAAGCATTTGCTGTGCAAACTTAGAGCCCTGAGTTTGGATTGCCATCATTCACATGAAAATCTCAACATGGCCGTATATGCTTGTAACTGCAGTTCTAGGGATGGTGGCAGTAACAGGCTGATTGTTTGAGCTTGCTGGCCGGTCAACTTACCCAAAAAACAGAAAGAATCAGGTTCAAGGAGAGATCATATCAGGTAGGAATGTGCTGGGAAATGATTGAGGGGACCACCTGACATCTACCTCTAGCCTCCATTCATGACTACAGGTGCACAGAATACTCACACATGTGTGCATACAGACATATACACACAACTGAATTAAGAAAACATGGCAGTTTGACGTGACTCAAACGAACACACTGATTCCCTCAACGTAGACCCTACTGATAAGCTCCTGACGTTTTGGCATTATATTTAAACCTTTGGTACTCTCCCTTATTAAATGTAGGCAATATGCACGACAATACTGTGCCCTTGCTTGAAATTGGTTTCGTACACAGGATATGTAGAAAGTGCAGAGTAGTCAACGGGAGTGGAATGAATGCAGTTGTCATTTATCATCAGTGACAAATCAAAGAAAACTATCAAATAAATTGGGGAGGTAGGATTTGACATATGTCTTAGTCAGGGTTTCTATTCCTGCACAAACATCATGACCAAGAAGCAGTTGGGGAGGAAAGGGTTTTTCAGCTTACACTTTCCACATTGATGTTGATCACTAAAAGATGTGTTGATCACTAAAAGATGCAGGACTGGAACTCAAGCATATCAGGAAGCAGGAGCTGATGCAGAGGCCATGGAGGGATGTGACTTTCTGGCTTGCTTCCCCTGGCTTACTCAGCCTGCTCTCTTAGAGAACCCAAGAGGACCAGCCCAGAGATGGTCCCAACCACAATGGGCCTTTCCCCTTGATCACTAATTGAGAAAATGCCTTACAGCTGGATCTAATGGAGGCATTTCCCCAACTGAAGCTCCTTTCTCTGTGATAACTTCAGCATGTGTCAAGTTGACACACAAAACCAGCCAGTACAACATCCTGTCTGCTTGCCTGCAAAGGCTTGTCCTTAAGCAGGTAAAATGTACAAAAGAGTTTTAGAGAAAATAGTGTGTATTCCCCAAAACACAAGGCCTTGTGGTTTAATAGGCTTGGGAAACATTAATGTGTTTTTCTAAGTCTAAAAATTTTTGTTTTCTTAGTTGAAGGCTTTAGGTATTTTTCCAATAAACAAATCTGTTTAATTCTGCTTCACAAAATGCTTTTCAAACCCATTTGTTCATGGAGATATAAATACATGTGTATGTGAGTCTCCCATTATAATGTCAACACTTTGATATCACAAAATATACTTTGGGAAGCTCAGAACTATGGTACACTGTCATCACAATAAGGCTTAAAATTTTTAGCCAAAAACACATATGAAAATTAAATAAAAATTTAGGATTTAAAGAGAATGTTGCTGATGTTTAATAATGATGGTAATTTGAGATCAAAAAGAAAATTGAGGATAATCCAAAGTTATAGGCAAAGAAATATAATCAGGAGAAAGATGGGCAAAGAAAACAAGTTTCAGGCACACATCCAGATGTTTGAGAATTAAAGATTAAACACATAGGATGTGCTTGTGTTGATGTGTAAAATGTTTCAAAAAGGACCCTCAAAAGTATAGTACTACTGAAGAAAAAGTAGATTTCCATTCATTACCTTGCCATGAGAACAGGAATTAAGAAGGTAGAAAAACAGAAAATCAAAAAAAAAAAAAAAAATAAGAGTAGTCTATACAGATGTTGCAATATCTGACTGTGTAAATGAAATAACAAAAATTAGATCTATATGCAGCAGATTTTTCTTTACTATTACAATTTCTCTCTCTCTCTCTCTCTCTCTCTCTCTCTCTCTCTCTCTCTCTCTCAGTAATTTGTTTGTTTTTATGTTATGCTAATGAGAGTTTTGCCTGAGTGTATGTCTGTGTTCCACATCAGTGTCTGGGTACAGAGTGGAGGCTGGATGAGAGTATTGGTGACCCTAGAACTGGAATTAGAGAGAGTTGTCAGAGACCACATGTGCTCTAGGAACCAAACACTGTATAAGATCCTTTACCTGAGAGATGCCTCTCCATAGCTCTCACTAGGGTTTCTTTTCAGGTAGTCCTGAGTATTAAGGTGCAATGAGACAGACAAATATGTACATGTGTGCAACCATGCATTTCCACATGCATGTGTGCATGCACATGAGCACACACACGCCCGTTTATTTAATAGAAGTTAGAGTGGAACAGTAAGCTGCATACAGTCATGAAGGTCTCAAAATACAGTCTAGGCGATTTGTTTATGTACTAATTGGAGAAATGATAATGAGTTGTGACTAGGCAAGTCAATCATGAGAGATGCCTTTAAGATCACAGTTGTTAGGTCTGCGTCAATTTTTCTTGGACTGCCTGACCTTGGGCATAAGAATTAAACTGTGCTTCCAGCAGGGAGAGAGCATTCATCATCCAGGAATTCATCTACTGCTGTGAAGACACAGGAACAGGGAGAATGTCCTTCGTGTACCCTGTATTTTCAGGTACCTTTAGCTTAAAATAGTTAGTATGCCAGAATGGTATACTTTAAACCCTTTCACATACATACATTTGGTGACTGAAAAATAAAATCAAAGACTATGAAACTCATTAGGAGTCTTGCTTCCCTCTGCTCCTCTCCCGTTCTGTTTGTAATAAGTAACTGTGGAACAATTGATGAGTGATTTAACACGAAGGTAAAAAAATAACACACTGTGGGACAAGTGTGTCTTTCTGCTGTCATTCAGTGCTGCTGATTAACATGTGATATGAGGATTATCTGTAATGAGAAAGTTGGGCTACAGCACATGTTTGATTTTAAATCAGTGGGTCAAACTTATTGACTTCAAGGACATCAGCCCACGTGGAATAAACAGACAGACATCTACATTTTTATCAGGAGGGAAACTATGCTCTCCATACCTGAATCTGTCTGCCTGTGTCTGTCTGCTACATCCTCATGAGTCCAGTAAATAACTTCAGAACATCAGGGCACATTCACTATCCTTTGAAGAGTATTATGAGTGCACTCTACACATTACTTATATGACAGAGACACGGAAGCTCATTGCTCAAAATATAATTGACAAAATATAAACTCTTATTTTCAATGGAGCTGTAGTTAGCATAAGAAGCATTTGCAATAATGGCAAATCTTTACCCAATGGAATATAAGGATTTCCTCCTGATTGACTCGCTGTTTAGCATTGTTTGCAGCCATTGACACATACACATTTTCTATTATGTCATCTTTAACTTTTACATTTCGAACCTCTTATATGTGCTAAGTAAGGATTGTTTTCTAAACACCAATTGAAAATTGCATTTTTATGAAAGGAAGGTGTTCTTTAAATGAAAACATTGAATTTCTTACTTTTTATTCAAGAACGCCTAGCATAGCTACAACTTATAAAACTTGATCCAATGAGAGGCTCATTAGTGTCATCTTAGCTCAATTTATTTAAAAAAATAACATAAACAGAAAAATGGGGCAGGAGAGGTGGTTGAGCAGTAAGCAAAGCTTATTCTTCTTGCAAGGGACGCAGTTCAATTCCCAGGACTCACATCAAGAGGTTCACATTTAATATCAATTCCAGGAACTATTTCTTCTATGTGTCTCTTTGAGCTACTGCACATATGCAATGCCCATAAACTCAGAAAGGCACACACACACACACACACACACACACACACACACACACACACACAAATATTTAAAGCCCAAGTGCAACTTTCATGTATTAATAGTAGAGGTTTACTATGAATATCCTAGAAGCCTAACATTCAACAAAATTGAACTACTGAAGCAGAAACCTTTACATTCATATTTTATAACAACAATAAAGATCTCAGCTCATTTTTGAAGAAAGAAATAGCCCTGAACATTTTTTTCCACTAGGTCTCGGGTATTTGCTTTTGATTTTCAGGGACAGCCTGCACATGCTCATCTCTTGAGCCTTATATCTTACCTTTAGGAGCTTCCCCTTTTCTCGAACATGTAAAATATGGATACTGCATTTCCTAAGCTCAATGTTTAAGGAGTGTGCTTTGCTCCCAGTTTAAAATGACTGAGTGGATCATTTACTTTACTTACCACACAAAAGTCTACTGAGATGACAGTGAATAAATATAAAAGGGGATGCTTGAGGGGATTTCAGAGTGATAAATGTCTACATAAACGGTTATGTGGCTAGAGAATCAAGGTTAGGAAGATCTGTCGCCAGTAATAAATACTGAAGAAGCTGCCGCAGAAAAAGAGAGATGCTTAGCCGAGCAATGGAAAAGTGGGAAGCTCACGGTCAGTGACCAGAAAGGAAGCACATGGAAGTTATCAAGGGAATTCACCAGAGCGTTGTATTTCTGTGAGATTTTCATCCGTTCTACAATGCCTACCACCACCAGAGTATCATACCATGGTCGTAGTAGGTGCCCAGTGAAAACTAGAAGTAAAGATATTTAAAGAATAAGCCTGGATTTATAAAATGTGACAAATGCAGAAGACCTTCTGAAAAGTAGCATTCTACATGTATGATTTAAGCAAGACTTCCATTGTCCTATCTTCTAAGTTAAGTGGGACTTGGTGCAAGATCTTCCATTAAAGAAAGAGAAGTGTTAAGAGAAATTAAGGTGTGCAATTGAAGTGGAAGTTTCTGGAGATGTCAGGTGATACATACTCAGGTGATACAGAACCAGGTGGTGTTTTACTGAGGGAAAACCCATGAGAGGACAGGTAATATTTAGAGAGAATATGACTAAGACTGAGTGGACAGAGATGGTGCGTTGGCATGGCTAGCTTTGTGAAGCTTTGTTGTTCTCGTGTCTTGGCTGATCTTTGCTTCACTGAGAGAGGCATGGCAGAGAACTCCTCCTGGCATCCCCTACTGGTCCTGGTCACTTGGACCAGATCACTGCAAGTGATCAGGACCACAGGAGGCCTGGAGGTTTCTTCTAGATCATGCTACCACTGCTGATTCGTGTTTGGTATCCTGATATTACTGGACTGGACTCCAGGTATACTGTCAGAGATTCAAATTGCCTCAAAGAATTACTTCTAAATAGGTCCACATCCTCTGGTCCTATTTCTCATCATTTCTCCCCCCTGCTTTTGGATGGTGGGCTAGAATGGAGAGGCTTCAAGCCTTTGAGAACCCTCATGAAATGCCCATATGAATCAACTGAGTTTCCCTGATGTGTTTAACCTGGCAATCATGAGTGGTCATATATTTTAATCAAACTTACTCAAAACAAAAGTTAAGTATTTAGGCCTAGAAGTAAAACAATAATGTTTGGAATTGGAAGAGTAACTTAAACTTTCTAATTATTTTCTTCATAGATTGTGAATATTGTGTCCAGAAAACGAGTGAATAAATTCAACAAAGAAAAAGACAGCTCTTTTATTTTTATTGAGAATAGATTAGCTTCTCATTCAACATATCTTCATTACAGTTCCTTTTCCCAGTTCTTCTCGACCCTTCCCTCCAGATCTGCTCCCATTCTGTCTCTTACAGAAAAGAACAGGTTTCTACGAGATGGCAATCAAACATGACAAAGTACAATAAGAGATGAAGCACAAACTTTAGTATCAAAATTGGGTGCAGCAAGCCAACAGGGAGGGAAAGAGTCCCAAGGTCAAAGTGTCAGAGGCCCACTTGTTCTCATAGTCAGAAGCCCAATTAAAACATACTAAGCTAATGACTATAATATACACAAAGGACCTGGTGCAGACTCACGTAGGCCCTACACATACTGCTTCAGTCTCTGGGAGTTCATATGTACCTTGCTTAGTTGATTGAGAGGACTGTATTCTCCTGGTGTCCACCATGTCCTCTGATTCTCACATTCTTTCCACCTCCTCTTCCTCAGAATTCCCTGAGCCCTGAAGTGAGGAATTTGGTGGACTCCCGTTAGACTCTCTCTTTGCAGCATAGTCTGGGTGTGGGTCTCTGTATCTGTTCCCATCTGATGCTTGGTGGAAATTTCTCTGATAATGGCTGGGTAAGACGCTACTTTATGAGTAGCTCTTAAGTGTATTTGAGAATTTAAAAAGGATTTACAAGTATAAAAAGCTATATTCTAAGAAATCAAACCAGAGGCACAGTAGGAAAAGTAGAAAGGAAAAATGATAGATAAGACAAAATTAAAGAAATGTCCCAGGAGATTTAACCAGCATACAAAAAATATTTCAAAATATGGAAGAGAAAATTATTAAATGCATATTATTCTAAAACATTTCCTGTAACTCAAGAATGCCAATGTCTGTTCCAGCAATAATTCTAGTTTACAATAGAAAGAATTAGGTTCCCGAGAGTGCATTTCATGTTTCAGATGGGAAGAAGTAAGAATAGTGGACAAACAATACAATATCTGATGGTTAAGAATATTCTGAAGAGATGTCCTGGACATTGAAGTGACTAGGAATAAATTACAAATTATTGCAAGGACAGCTAAGGGCCTGGAAAAACAGTGGATAAGTGTTATAAATATTGGCAACTCTATGAATAGTGATAATGAGAACAGTCAGTATTTACTTAAGAAGAAAATTAACATCCTGAGGACGAGATGTAGAGGGTAAGAGAAAAAGTGAGAAAAAACATTCAAGTCCAGTATTAGATGGATGAGTATGATGTTTCAAATATAAAGAAACTGACTAAAAGAATTTAGAGTTGTGAGGGATCAACTGTTTTTATTCTGCTTTTTTTCAAACATGATACGTGTAAAGGAAATTTGGTCACATTGGCAGCACATTTTTATGAGGAATGTTTTTATTATAATATAGCACTTGTGGGTCCATGAAGTCATCACAGTAGACTTATCTGCCTGGACAAACCCTGCCTAAGACCAAGCCAGTCAAAATCCTAGCATGGATGGAGGAGAGGATTCTGTGATTTCACCACTAGGTGAGATGCTATTAGCAGCTTCTTCTTCTTCTTCTTCTTCTTCTTCTTCTTCTTCTTCTTCTTCTTCTTCTTCTTCTTCTTCTTCTTCTTCTTCTTCTTCTTCTTCTCCTCCTCCTCCTCCTCCTCCTCCTTCTCCTTCTCCTTCTCCTTCTCCTTCTCCTTCTCCTTCTCCTTCTCCTTCTCCTTCTCCTTCTCCTTCTCCTTTTTTTACTAGATATTTTCTTTATTTACATTTCAAATGTTATCCCCTTTCCTAGTTCCCCTCCGTAAATCCCCTATCCTCTCCCTGCCCCTGCTCCCCAACCCATGCTTCATGGCCCTGGCATTCCCCTATACTGGTGCATAGAACCTTCCCAGGACCAGGACCCTCTCCTCCCATTGATGACCGACTAGGCCATCATCTGCTACATATGCAGCTAGAGACATGAGTCCCTCCATAGAATGACCATACAGGGACTGCACCACCTGGTGATCCATCCCATAAACAACCACCAAACCCAGACATTATTGCAGATGCCAACTAGAGCTTGCTAACAGTAGCCTGATATAGCTGTCTCCTGAGAGGCTCTGCCAGTGCCTGACAAATACAGAAGTGGATGCTCACAGCCATCCATCGGACAGAGAGCACAGGGTCCCCAGTGAAGGAGCTAGAGAAAGTACCCAAGGAGCTGAAGGGGTTTGCAGCCCCACAGGAGGAACAACAATATGAACCAACCAGTACCTTCAGAGCTCCCTGGGACTAAACCACCAATCAAAGAAGACGCTATTAGCTTCTTGATAACTATTGAAAGATACTTATTTTGTTTTGGGGATATGGGCACTGGTGGTTTGACCATGCTCTGGGGAATGGTCAAATAGAATTTTCAAAGAATCAATTATATTAATTTTAAAGATTTAAGAGCCAACTGCATTTATGTATTGACAATCAATATTGAAAACCACAGGTCTTTAAACACATCTAATCAGGAAGTCCCAAGTATCATAACCTTCTGCATTTATCCACCTGCATGTTTTCCTCATTAATCTCCAATTTCACATGCTAATGAAATAGTGTCTTTCAATAAAACTCACTTCCAGAGACACCTCTCATTTGAACAATTTCATCATATGTCGATGCTTGAAACAACCACAATAACAAACATCTCTTGATGTCGACCTTCCAGTATCTCAATTTGGCGACTTACTACTTTTATTCTTTTTACTCATTGAAAGCTCTTAACAGAATTTTCCATGAATCATGTTTTTTGACTCAACTAGCCTTTTTCTTGCCTCCATGGATAAAGCTGAATCTCAGTTATTTGTATGTAAAACCTCCATGCCCAGCAAGTATGCTAATTCTATACTCTAACCATGTGTCCCCTTGGTAGTTTAGGAAAAAGAAATTTCCTTGCACTAGAAACCAATGCTGAAGAAATAAATCATCCATAATTTAAATATTGGCAGGCATAGTAGAAAGAAAATAGATGCTTATGCAGCCCTGGCACCAACACTTAAATTCTTTAGCTTTGGTGTGTCCTATGTTATTTATTTCTTATAACAATTTGGCTCACCAACCACAATGTGGGTGAAGACTGCAAACACCTCAACTGTTTAACATCCAGAGAGTTTGGAACTACTGAGCTAACAACCCTAGTAATAACTGCAGTGTCCTGTAGCATATCCTGACATTAATATGATGTAGAAAGTCTCTTACATTCTGTAAATCCTTGTGTTCATGACTGAATGGAGCTCTGGTCTGTTGCCATAGAAATGTCTACATCAAGGGCATCACAGGCATCTCTTTGGTTTATAAGTGTGCATTTCAGAGTCTGATATTTGGGTTTACATTTTTACCATTTTTGCCTATGGAAGACCAAGGTTATTCTTACTTATCATGTATGACATGAACCCAAGAGAAACAGAATAAAACCTCATATGTAGCAAATACAAGACAAAAACATGACAACCTCTAATACATAGTGTAAGGACTGAGAGGACAACCGGCCCTCACTTTTCTCCACAGTTCATGAGCCATTTGCTATCCTGTTGAGCTTGTTACACAAGAATGCCTGCCATCTATTTAATGGTAACAGTTTCCTCTGATGGAGCTTTCTAAGTCACCTGTGTGCCCCACACTCCCCAAACTCTGATATATATTATGTTGCCTCCATAATTTAGATATCACCATTTCAAAGAGTACCTTTGATCAAACATCTTTGTGCTGTATAAAGTATGCTGCTCTGGAAATAAAGAAATTCTTGCTTTGTATTCTTCTTTTGGGTCTGAGACTGGGTATGATCTAAGCTCTGGGACCTGCCTTCTCCATTGGTAAATAGAGAGGCATGTTTAAAACCTGCAGATACTGTCCATCCATTATCCTTGCTCTTTATGTCATGAAAAGAGTGTAATCATTTACTAATATCAAGCTAACATTTTTTTAAATATTTTAAAATTCAAATCTAATAACTTAGATGTAAAACAATCTTAAATAATTTCAGTGCAGTTCTTACCTTAATTTCTCCAACAACATCCAGTAAATATATAGTGATGCCTTACCTGACCTCAACAAATAGAACTCTAAACTTGGCCTAGAATGGATAAAGTCCATCATCACCCTAGATATTGTTACATTCTCTCTTTAAAAGCAACAGTCATTTTACAAGCAGGAGAAATTAATTCTTCTACACACCAACACACAAAGGGACAAAATTCAATGGTAATTTTGGTTGTGAAAATTAACAACCTCAACATGATATTTTTTTTTACTTTTATTTAACGTAATATTTTATTGATTCTTTGGGGATTTCGTATCATATCCCCCTATCACAATCTCTTCCTAATCCTTTCCTACCTACTCCATTCCTTGTGACTTCCACTTCCCCAGCAATATTAGAATAATAAAATAGTCTAATTTGTGTTATGTATCTATATACTCACTGGAGTATGGGCAAGCTTTCAGAGGCCTGCCCCTTAAATAGAGCTGAGTCGTTCACCTCTCTCGCCCCTTCTGGAAGCCATACATTGTGGTAAGCAACACTTCAGCATCCTATCACAGCTTTTTAAGGGTTATCTTCCGTGCCTTTCTGTTTAGGCTGTTACTATTTGGTGGGTGGATAACGAGTGGAGGTAGGGCTTGTCACAGAAGTCTTCCTTGTTTGTCTTTCTTGACTATATCTCTGCAATCATCGATATCAGTGACAAAGTAGCTTGTTTTCTCCTTATGGTGAGCAGAACCATAGATCATGGGTTTCTACATGTTTTCTGGTGTCAACAGAAACCACAAACAGAACACAGCAACAGCTGGGCTTCACCATAATTCCACATGGCTAACACAATTTCCCCTCTGAAATTACTGAGTTACCACCTTTAAAATCTATATTTCATCTCTGCTACCTCAGACTCAATCAGTAGAATAGCCCCTGGGCCCACTTCCCTGATTCTTACATGGCTAGATGATGTCTCCCCTGTATCTCTTAAGTATGATCTCTCTGCTGTCCCAACATGGCAATTCTCCCTCACTCTTGTCCTGTTTCCTCTCAGAAATCCTCAAAGTCCTGCCTCTATCCCCTGCCCAGTCATTGGATGTTGGCTTTTTATTGATCAGCCAAAAACTCAACTGTTGGCAGGGAGCTGCAGCTTGTAAGCACTAACACCAGCAACACACTGTAATCATTATAAAAATGTAACTAGTGGAATAGAATTGAAGACCCAGAAATGAACCCACACAGCTTGGGTCACCTTATCTTCGACAAGGGAGCTAAAACTATCCAGTGGAAAAAAGACAGCATTTTCAATAAATGGTGCTGGCACAACTGGCGGTCAACATGTAGAAGACTGCGAATTGATCCATTCCTTTCTCCTTGTACAAAGCTCAAGTCTAAGTGGATCAAAGACCTCCACATTAAACCAGAGACACTGAAATTCATAGGGGAGAAAGTGGGGCAAACCCTGGAAGATATGGGTACAGGGATAAAATTCCTAAACAGAACACCAATGGCCTGTGCTGTAAGATCACAAATTGACAAATGGGACCTTATAAAATTGCAAAGCTTCTGTAAAGCAAAAGATACTGTCAATAAAACAAAAAGGCCACCAACGGATTGGGAAAGAATTTTTACCAATCCTAAATCTGATAGGAGGCTAATATCCAATATTTACAAAGNGAGTGAGGTAACCCAATCACAAAAGAAGTCACTTAATATGCACTCACTGATAAGCGGATATTAGCCCAGAAATCTAGAATACCCAAGATACAAGTTCCAAAACATAAGAAAATCAAGAAAGACCAACGCATGGATACTTCACTCCTCCCTAGAATAGGGATTAAAATATACATGGAAGGATGTGCAGAGACAAAGCTTGAAGCTCAAATGAAAGGATGGGCCATCCAGAGAGTGCCCCACCTGGGTGGTCCATCACATAATCAGCCACCAAACGCAGACACTACTGCATACACCAGCAGGACATTGCTGAAAGGACCCTGATATAGCTGTCTCCTGGGAAGCTTTGACAGTTCCTGACAAACGCAGAAGTGGATTCTCACAATCATCTACAGGGCAGTACACAGGGTCCCCAATTTAGGAGCTAGAGAGAGTACCCAAGAGTTGTAGGGGTCTGCAACCCTATAGATGGAACAACAATATGAACTAATTAGAACCCCCAGAGCTCATGTCTCTAGCTGTATATGTATTAGAAGATGGCCTAGTTGGCCATTATTCGAGAAGAAAGGCTCTTGGTCTAGTAACGTTTATAGGGGAATGCCAGGGCCAAGTAGCGGGAGAGGGAGGGTAGGGGAGCAGGGTGGGGGGAGGATATAGGGGACTTTTGGATAACACTTGAAATGTAAATGAAGAAACTCTCTAGTAATAAATAAAAAAATGTAACTAGTTAAAATGAATTATAGGAGGGATTTTTTGGTTACAAGTTGACATGGTTTTGTACAGGAAGGAAACAAAATGAGTCAAGTTATATTCAGGGATATCTTTTTCTCTTTCATTTACTTTCCTCTACCCTTTCTCTTCTATCTAGTGTTGGGGGAAAGGGAGAGAAGGATGAAACAAAAAAGAGGGTTATAAAGAGAATATAGGAATAATATAGGAATAATATAATAAAGGTTTTATTTTTGAATCTACTCTTAAACCATAGAGGTGCTACTAGCCAAAAATCTTACATTGAAATAGATCTTTGAATATGGATACAAAATTAAGATAACATTTGCTTACATTGGTATATTGTATATCTTTGTATATTGATATAGATTAGGGTTATATTTTGCTACAAAATACTATACATACATGTTTCAAATTTATTTAAGATATTATACTTATGCAATGTTAAGTTCTAGACCTTTTGAAAGCTGTTCTTACAAAGTATTTAGGATAATTAAGAACTTCAAGTTCATAGTTAATCAATCAAACTTATGGTCCTGTTAGATGCTATTTTAGTTTATTGCAGTAATATGTTTTGGAGGTTGAACAGAAAGCAAATATTCAGAAATACTCTAGATAGATTGATGATCTGCAGAAACCTCAGAAAGTCACAGAATATGGCATTTAATGATTTATCATTTTATCATTAAAAGGATTTTATGATAACAATATAGGTCTGCTCCCGGAAGCAATGCCATCTTCACCTTCAAGAAAAATGATGATAATCAAAGAACTGTTTTATATGAACTTGCATCATATGTGGCAAGCTAGTTACTTGGCTTGGACTGCTGACAGGATAATACCCAAGTGGACAAATGGGACACTGGTAAAATGATTGCCAAGCTTTGCCAAAACAAGGTAAACAGTCCTTCATAATTCCTACTTCACAGAAAAGCCTGTCAGATAATCTTGACCAGAAGACTAAAGATGGATGTTCCTACCACATGGAAAAGCTTGTGTGACTCTCCAGGAAGTCAGATCCTCTGTTATTTCTATAGTTTTGGAAGCTAACTGCCCGGATTTCCTGCATACTGTGGTAATTTTTTTGTTTGTTTTGTTTTTCGAGACAGGGTTTCTCTGTATAGTTCTGGCTGTCCTGGAACTCACTCTGTAGACCAGGCTGGCCTCGAACTCAGAAATCCACCTGCCTCTGCCTTCCAAGTGCTGGGATTAAAGGCGTGCACCACCACTGCCTGGCACTGTGGTAATTTTTATTTCTTCTCAGGTCTCTGATTAGGACAGATAGTAGAATACTTTGTATGAGGTTGTCAAATACACATGGACTGGCCATTGTAAATGTAAATATTACTTGGTAATTTTCATAATTGTTATTTTGTATATAATTTGTATTATAAGAAAAAGTCTTTTATTGGATTACAAGGGGAAATATGAAGATAATCTCTTATGCACTATGTAAAAACATTCACCTGTCAACAAAATGCTGGTTGGCCAGTGAGCTGAGGCAGGTTTAGAAGGTGGAATATCTGACAGAAAGAGACAGACTGTGAAACCGAGTCAGGCTTGAAGAGCTTTGTCCAGACACAGAGGAAGACAGTCACATGAAAATGAGAGCCAGATAACCAGTCACAATGGTGGGATTGAAACTAGAATAACAGTGTCTTTGATCAACCTGTCTGTTTCTCTGCAAGTACCATGCAGTTTTTATTACTATTGTTCTGTAGTATAGCTTGAAATCAGTGATGGTGAGATGTCCAGAAGTTCAGGATTACTCTAGCTATCCTGGTTCATTGTTGTTGTTGTTTCATATGAAGTCGAATGTTGTTCTTTCAAGGTATCCAAAGAATTGTGTTGGAATTTTGATGGGAAATGCACTGAATCTGTAGATTGGTGAAATGGCCACTTCCACTACATTAATCCAATTGCTCCATGAGCATGGGAGAGCTTTCCATCTTCTGATGTCTTTTTAAATTTCTCATTATAATATTATAATATGTGTGACTATTGTGAAAGGTTGTTTCACTGTTTCCTTTCTTATCCTGTTTATCATTTGTATAAGCAAGGGCTACTGATTTTTTTTTTTTAGTTTATTTTGTATCCAATCACTTTTCTGAAAGTATTTATTAGTTATAGGAGTTCTCTAATTCTTTGGTAGAATTCTGGGGGGTTACTTATTTATACTATCATATCATCTGCAAATACCAATACTTTGATTTTCTCCTTTCTTGATCTTCTAAGTTCTATTATAACTCTAACTAAAGCTCCAAGTACTGAATAAATATGGAAAGAGTGAACAGTCTTGATTATAGTAGATTTGTTTTGTTTCTCTCAATTTAATTTGACATTGGCCATTGGCTTGCTACATAGTTCCTTTATGTATTATGTTTAGGTAAGGAGCCTGTATGCCTAATCTCTCAAAGACTTTTATCATGAAGAGGTATTATATTTTGTTAAAGGCTTTTTCAGCATCTACTGAGATGATCATGTAGGTCCCCCCCCCCCAAGTTTCTTTATACGGTGGATTACACTGATGGAATTTCATATTGGCTCATGGATGTCTTAGGTCAGACTTTTCCTACAAATAAATTTGAATACAATATATCTTTAAAGTGTGGATAAACACAATACTTTTTTTTTTGTTCCTATCATGTAACAATTTTAATTGTCTAATATTATACCAATGACATCGGAGGCATAATCTGAGGAAAAAAAATCAAACAAACAAACAAACAAACAAAATAACCTAGCTCAGTGAGACAATTTAATTTTCTTATGTAGAGGGCATGTTAATAAAAAATTAGAACAGGGGTAAGTTGGATGTCACAGAAAGGAGCAACAAGCTCATGTCATGTGTGTATAGTAGATAAGAGTTGGATGAGCAGCCAGCTCACATCAACTCTCCAGCCCAAGTCAGCTCAGTATAGAGCAGATAAAAATGAAGTGCTATGTAATGACATAATGCTAGAGAGTGACTGCCCCCTGTAGCTAAAAAAAAAAAAAAAAAAAACAGAAGCTCACAGCAGGCAGACAGAGACCTTGATACTTCAACAGTGAAATCTGTCATACTATCTGGCCCTCTGACCAGAGAACTGACTGCCACCCTGGCTGCATGGAGATAAGAGGATACAGAGGAAAGAGCAGCCTCCTGATACACATTGAGTAAGGGACAGATTGAGTGTGAGCCTTACCTGTGAGCCTTTAAGCCACTTGCATCTGTTGTAAACTGATGTTAGTCATTGCAGTGATGAGTCAGCCTTGCCTCTGAGTCTCGCTGCCACTTCCTCCGAATCAGGAACCCTTTGCATGTGCTGTGAACTGATGCTTGCCATTGCGAATAAACCTTGAGATCAAACATTACCTGGACTCTGTCTTTTCTTCCCAGCCTTAAGCTGGTCATGATTCATGACAGTTGGCATAGTTGGCATACTTTCACCATAAGGTAGAACCCTGAAGAGGAAACTAGACCCTCTAAGGACCATAGTAGTCCTAATTATTCTAAATGTCACCTAATAGGCAATAGGCCTCTGGTTGTACAAAATTAATTACAGCCCAGGAGCAGAGCTAGCCAGAGTTGTAAGGGAGAAAGTGAAAGAAGGGATCACCACCCCAAAGCCTACTGCTGTTGAAGCCAACTGCTGCTGAGGTGGTAGGAAGAGCCAGGGTGCAGGTTAAAGGACCTTATCCTTACCCAATCACCAATACTCTGATGCCAAGTGCTGCATTCAATGTAGAAAAAGTGAAAGGTGTAGGAAAAGGGAAAGGCTATTACTAATACCTGGATGCCAACTGCTGCCTATGTAGCAGGAAGAGGGGAAGATACAGGGAAACCCATCAGAGAATGCCAAGCCAAATGACTCATGAGAAGGGCAGATAAATTATTGGAAAAAGTAGTAAGAAAGCTACCCCAAATTAACTTTGGGTACTATATAAAAAAGAAAACTATAAAATCCCCATACTCCCTAGCATATATATTAACATCAGAATGAAGAAAGCAGTTAGTGGCTTCAAAACCATGGAAGGGAGTTCAGATGCCACAGATCCCACAGACAGGAAATGGTCTGCAACAACCAAAAGAAACTTGGGTTTAAGGAAGTGAAGATTGAGGTACCTCTAACAAATCCACAAATAGTAGAGTCACTGCTAGAGCATGCAGCTAGTAAAGAAGTTCCAGAAATCCTTATGATAACCATAGTGGACATAGATAAAGACAGCTAATATAACTAAGAAATGTAGAGGTGGCAAATAATCCCTTTAAAGATGTTAGCCTAACCCTGGACATAGGCAAGACAGCCATTTCTTTCACAGTGACATCTTGGAAGGTTAATGTACCTAGATGATTCATATTATTTGGTAACAGAGATGAGAAGCAAATAGAAATTAGACCATACACTACTCAAGAAATAAGTCAGTTGAGCCAAGAATATGCCCAGGATGGAATGAAGGATGCATCCTATATGATAAAGCTCTGAGGGGAAAAAAAAAAAAGAGCAGACACATAATGCTGTCAGAACTAGAGATGAGAAAAATTAAGAATATAGTAGAGAAAGCCAGCAGTGCATGAAGCTTTAGAGAAAGTTCTAGACACTGCTTGAGGGGATGTACACCCTCTCCACAGTCTGGATAGATATGCATTTCTATCTGGAGACTTTACACAATTTGAAGCAGCAGCAAAATGGAACAGTTTCCAAGAAGAGGCTATTCAGCTAGTGAGAAAACTAGGAGTATGGTTTATATATAATGAAGTAGATACACCGCAGGCTGCTCCATTTATACCACAATTCAAAATCATTTTAATTAAGGGGGAACCACCACACAAAAGAATTAATTTGGCAGGACCCCTTCAAAATTTCAGAACTATTTCTGAGGTAATTGATTTCTTTAATGGATACAGAGAGTTAGTCCAAGAAAGAGTAATAATATTAAATATAAAATTAAAGCCATCTGAATTAAGGAGAACAACCATAGTTTTCAGACCATTTGCAAATATTAGACCCTGTGGCAGAAAACTTGCATTGCCGTTTGTAAACAGAACCCCACAGAGGGGTATTCCTTGTAGGATTTTTTGATGGAACAAACCTAAGCCAGTTTTAGGGAACAGAAAGCCACAGTACAAAGAAATAATCAGCAGTCTCATTGTAAGAAGGCAAACATTTATACCTTTCAACAGAAATCAAGTCAGGTACCAAATAAGACCATATGTTATGTTGCCCAAAAGAAATAACAATGAGAAGATAATGTTAGGTGGCTACTTGACACAGTGATATTAATATATATATATACTACCTACCAGACACTATAACAAGAAAGGAAAAAATAATTATACAAGAAAGGACAGGAAAATCCATAATACCAGTATATATGTTAGAATTAATGGTATAGAACAAAATAATTCCTTGGATTTTGCATGTTGCAGAGCAGCAGGAAACACTTTGATTTTTCCAACAATTTTATTTTATTTTTCTGATTTTCTAAATTTTAAGAAGATTGCCAAAGTAAAATGTAACCTAGCAGGAGTAAAAATAGAATGTATAAGGCTATCAACAGTTAAACCCTCATTTATGCCACAATACCCAGTTAAAGGAGGAAGTGAGGGGATATCTGAAACCATGAAAACCCTACTAAAGGAAGGAGTAATTGAACCAACACAAAGCTTCTATTTCAACATCCCAATTTGGTCAGTTTTAAAACCAAATGGTAAATGGGGAATGACAGTAGATTATAGGAGAATTAATGAATTGTTCCCTAAACTGCCAGGATAATTATCAGATAGAGAAGATATTTTCATGAGGATTAAGAGAGCACAGCCAAAATGACTGACAACTATAGATTTGTCAGACATGTTTTTTTGGCATACCACTGCTCTCACAAAGCAGAGAATATACCACATTTACTTGGCAAGGAAGAAAGAACTTGTTTCTAAGAGTACTACAGGGACATATAACCAGCCCAATAATTGCCTAATATGTTCTAAGATGGTCAGTGGATAAGGTCATGCCAGCACCTAACTGTATTATATATTCTTATGTTGATGACCTTTTGATAATAGGACAAGAAAAGGAAAATATACAAAATACAGTAGGCCAAACCATATAAGTATTGAGAGATGATGGTTGGGACATCAATAAGGATAAGGTATCAGGACCAGATACAAAAGTGAAGGTTTTGGGTGCAATATGGTTCAATACAAAATCACAAGTAAATTAGAATAGCTTAAAGCAGCAACCAATAAAACAGGGATACAGCTTCTTATATGATTATATGACTATTTGGATACTGGAGACAACACATAACATATTTACAAGTCATTTTGCAACCCTTGAATAATATTATCAGAAAAGCAAATGATTTTATTTGGGATAAACCCCAAAACAAGCTGTGAAAACAGTGATAGAATATATAAAGGAATATTTTAAGCTACAATACATTCAACCAGATGATATACTATATTTAGACATACTGTGTCTAAAACAGTATGGAAACTGGAATATCTTTGCCAAAAGAAATGGTAAAGAATGGCCAGTATGCTTCTATTGGAAACACTTCCCATGGTCTGTAAGCAAATTCTCTATATTTGAGAAAACAATTTGGACAGCATACAAGGCCTTAAAACTTGCTACAATATGCTGCAGAACCATCATCCAGATCCTAGATTGGATCAAGGCACCAGAGGAAGCATGGGCCAGTCTACCCATGAAAGGGAAAGTACTACAATGGAAATGGTACTTATCGGAGCTCCTACAATCTGGTACCCCATCTGCAAAGGGGTCGGTGCCAAAGGCAAAGGAGTCGACAATTCAGACTGACTGCCCTATGACTCCACAAGTATGATCAATCATCCCAAATGCCACCCCTCCCACAGAAACAGATACCACTAGGGCATTGGGGGACAGGAGAGTACCAACCTTCCCTGGTTAGTGCCTGGTTTATGGATGGCTCCACAACCAGTAAACAGAATATGGTCTTGTGGAAGGCGTCAGCCTACAGACCCTAGAATTGAATGGTGATCACAGCTAAATCCCACAACACCCAGAAGTAGTAGCAGCCATGCTATCAGTAAAGCAAGGCCTCAAAGAAAAATAAAAAGCACTACATTTGTTTACTGACTCATGGTGCATAGCCCATACAATAGCCATACAGTCAGGAAAATGGAAAGTGGATGATTGAAAAATAATGGCAATGATATATGGCCCAAGTAATTTTGGATGGAGTTATATAATATAGTCAAAGAAGTTAATGTGCATGTATATCATGTGCATACCCATACTAATAAAGTAGGTGACCAATATAGACATATTGATGCAGTGCATAAATTAGCCAGTCTAGCAGGTAGATTAAAATGAAATTGGAAGGCAGAACAGATAGGCTCCAACAATTTAAGGCTTAAAGAAGAATGGATGTTGATATCAACTAGACACTTGATTACCATCAAAGAAATATTTAAAAATACATTAGACCCTAGGATATGCAGGAACACATGCCACATTCCAGTTGTTTACAGGTAGAAATTTAAAGGTGACATGGAAGGGGATCAAGGATGCAATAAACTCATGCAAACATTGCCCAAGAATAAAACAAGATTCATACACAATTATAATGGAAACATAGGGCATAGGCTGAATTTCAATCATACTTTACCAATAGATTTTATAGGATGATTAAAACAATGGAAAGAAGTGTATGCATGCACCTTGGTAGATATATGCACTGAATTAGGATTCACCAAAAGTGGACCATACTCAAACCAGGCTTTAACCTTACTCATATTATGCAATTGGATTTCCCATTATGGGACCTCAAATCTTCTATAATCTAATCAGGGAACACATTTTACAGGGAGCAAGGTTAAAAAGTATTTGTAATTATGGCTATATAATGGGAAAATCACATGGCTTATCAGCCAACAGCAATAGGTGCCATTGAATGATTAATGTCATCCTCAAAACTAAGCTATGAAGTAGGAATAAAAGTAGCTCCCTGGCACAAGAACTAATGAAATGTATACATGAACTGAATATTAGACCAAGATTGAATAGGGAATCCCCAATACAGAGCCAATACAATATAACAAAGTTAGATTACCCAAATGGAACAGGATAAAAGTCGAGTTAGGGATTACACATGCATTCACAGGAATAAGGAGGATCAGATGCTTGAAGCAGTAGAAGTGGTGACCAAAGGACAGGGAAAACTGTCTGGATTATACAAGGTCAAACCAACCCAGAACTGTCCAACCTGGAAGATATTACATGACACACATGTGCCTTAGTAGGACTTTATGCAAAAGCCTCTATTATGCATACATAGCAATAGTTTTAATTGTTTATATTGTAGTGTCAGTGGTAAATTTTACAACACACTAGTGCAACCAAATAAGTCAGGGGCAAATATAACCAACAAAAAGTTGGTAGGAATAAAATGCACCAACTGGACAATTTTAGGACCGGGTAGTTACATCATCATGCAAGTTAAATCCTATTCAGATTGGTACTGATTTCATGAGTGTCATATTGGGTAACTGCAATACTAATTATAACCTAAATATGGAACCATCTCAGCATGCCTATCCTGTACTATCCTGTATATATTCCTGGAAGCAGAAACAGGAGTAGCATAGTTCTTATGGCCTCCTCATGGGTGATTATGGCCACAAGCATATTAGCACCATTATGCTTGTAACCCTTATTGTTTTGGATTATGTCAGGGAACATCAGGCAATACAACTAGGAATACCACAACCAGTGCACCAACAAATACAGGAACCACCATTACCATACCGAGCACCACAAGTCCAGGACTAGTGATCAGAACAGGAGCCATAGAAACCAGTAATGCAGTATTCCCTCAACAAAACAAGCCACTACAGTACCAAATATTGAAGCTCCCCACCCCCTGAAATGTAAATGCCACCAGATACCCCACTATTGCAAAACCAGATTTTTAAAATTGCCAAGTTATTGAATAGGTAGGTGAGAGATGCTGGACATGGTTTATTGGTAGCACCCACTCCTTTTGGCAGAAATATGTTTATTATTTAAATTATGGATGGTTTAAAAGGTGTGACCAATTTAGAGCAGCAACCACACCAGCACCTCCCTTTAAGACCTGCATGTTAGACACTGAAGATGGAAACAATACTAACATTTATGAGCAAAATCCACTCAAATTGTGAATTGTATCCCAATGCATTCAATGATAGAGTTATATTCAATATCCATTGGAGAATACCCTCACAGCTGAGATATAACACCTATAAAATGTCACAGGGCAACACAACCACTTTTATAGGCATAGAAAGAGAAGCAACCTTTGACTGTGATATGGCCATCAGTTCCTAATTCCTAAAGTTGTACTTTGCACCTGTAACCAAAAATAGCCTGGAAAAATTAGTTATCAGTATAATCATACAACTCTAGTACTAGAAAAACAGATTTATGAATATGATTATGAAGAAGAGGTAGATGAGGATTTTGACAATACAAAGTCAACTACACCTCCCACAATCATTACAACCACAATAAAGTCATGCAAATGAATAAATTGGACACACTGCCTTAGTATGCCTGCGCAACCCTGGCCCTTATGATCAGGCATGCCACCTTTACCTATGCCATATGGGAACATATGTCCCAGTTCCTTGAAAGCAAAACTAGATGAAATTTTAAGACAGGAACAGAACACAACAAATTGGCTATGTATAACAGAATTCCCTAATTTGCCATGGTACAGTAACCTAATGCCATAGAATGCACCATCCTGGGATTATGGTAGTAGACCTAAAAAAATTATCAAACCTAAAACAATGATGGAAAGCAATGGCATTGGGCAAATAACCTTACAGACAGCCATGTGTGCTTACTGATCCCATTCCACAACCATGGACAGCAACAGTGACACCAGGGAGAAAACTACAGTGATGTATGTGTAGCAGCACAACTCATATGTGCTATCTGGTAGGAGTAGAAGGGAACATTGCAAAGACACAGACCCCCCAATATAGCTTCTAATTGTCAGGGCAAAACATCTGTACCAAATGTAATAACATGCTTGTGTTGTGAACTGATGATGTTTGCCATTGCAGTGGTGAGCATTGCCTGTGAGCCTTTCTGCCACTGCTTCTGAGTAAGGTACCCCATACATGTGTTGTGAATTGATGCCTGTCATCGTAGTGACTAAATCTTGAGATCAAATGGTATGCAGACTCTGTCTCTCCTTCCCAACCTTAAGCTGCGTAGGGCAGTTTGTCCTCAACTACAAATGGATCTGCAATTTGAGGGTATGATAAATTCATGCTGTAATTCGGTCAAACTTTGGGGTGGTAGGCATTGTCAGAAGGGTGACATAGGGGCCTTTCTAGCAAAATGTCTAGTGACCCCTGGCAGTTCTCTTTACTAGGACCCAATCTCAGAGGTTGGAATTGGTGGGGATCCAGAGGTGGACCTGTTTCATAGAGAGTATGAAGTTGAAGCAAAATATGTTTGTGTACCAACTGGATACCTTTGAGATCGTCTAATAACTGGTTGCCTTAGTGGGTTTCTATTCCTGCACAAAAATCATGACCAAGAAACAAGTTGGGGAGGAAAGGGTTTATTTGGCTTACACTTCCACATTGCTGTTCATCACTGAAGGAAGTCAGAACTGGAACTCAAGCAGGTCAGGAAGCAGGAGCTGATGCAGAAGCCATGGAGTGATGTTCCTTACTGGCTTGCCTCCCCCGGCTTGCTCAGCCTGCTCTCTTATAGAACCCAAGACTGCCACCCCAGAGATGGTCCCACCCATAAGGGGCCTTTCCCCATTGATCACAAATTGAGAAAATACCCCACAGCTAGATCTCATGGAAGTACTTCCCCAACTGAAGCTCCTTTCTCTGTGATAATCCCAGCTGTGTCAAGTTGACACAAAACTAGCCAGTACAATTGACCCCTTGTCAACTTGACACACAAACACATCACTAGTAAGCGTCAAGCCTTAGTTCTTACTCATCCCCAAGATCTTAAATAACTTAAAAGTCCCACAGTCTTTACATATTAAAAAGTTCAATCCTTTTAAAATATCTTTTAAAATTCAAAGTACTTTAAACCCAAAGTCTCTTAACTGTGGGCTTCATTTAAAAACTTCCTTCAAGAGGGAAAAATATCAGGGCACAGTCACAATCAAAAGCAAAAATCAATCACCAACCGTCCAATGTCTGGGATCCAACTCATGATCTTCTGAGCTCCTCCAAGGGCTTGGGTCACTTCTCCAGCCATGCCCTTTGTAGCACACACGTTGTCCTCTAGGCTCCAGATGCCTGTACTCCATTGCTGCTGCTGTTCTTGGTGGTCATCTCATGGTACTGGCATCTCCAAAATTCTTCTGTAACTAGGCTTCAACTCTAGCCTCTCATAGGTTCTCTTCATGGTGCCAAGCCTCAACTCCTTTGCATGACCCCTTCAATCCTGGGCCATCAATTGCAACCAAGCTGCACCTTCACAGTGCTTCCATGGCCTCAGCTGCTCTGCATAAAACCAGTACCACCTAGGTAACTCTTACACATTACCAAGTCTAGTCACAGCACAAGGTACTCCATGGCTATCTCTGGAACACAGCCTCCCTCTTGTGCTTTCAGAAAACATTTCCCAGAAGATGACACCTCAATGATGCTGGTCTCTTCTTAATCACCGCTAATTTCTTAGCTCCAGCTAACCAGCATCAATGGTCCCAGTAATGACAAATTTTTTATTTATTAGTTCTGGTATCTTGCTAATCACAGCTGATTCATCAGCCCCAGCTAACCAGAACCACGGAATCTTCACAAAGTAACAATGGCCCTGAAAAGAGTCTTTAATTTTCCCTCTGAAATTTCACAAGCCAGACATCCATCTTCTGCACTGTTCTCAACATTATCTTCCAAGCTCCTACACAACATCCCACAGAGTTCTTAACACAGAATGGATCTTCTGGCCCAAAGTTCCAAAGTCCTTCCTCAGTCCTCCCCAAAACATGGTCAGGTTGTCACAGGAATACCCCACTATGCTGGTACCAATTTATCTTAATCAGGGTTTCTATTTCTGCACAAACATCATGACCAAGAAGCAAGTTGGGGAGGAAAGGGTTTATTCGGCTTACACTTCCACATTGCTGTTCATCACTGAAGGAAGTCAGAACTGGAACTCAAGCAGATCAGGAAGCAGGAGCTGATGCAGAAGCCATGGAGTGATGTTCCTTACTGGCTTGCCTCCCCTGGCTTGCTCAGCCTGCTCTCTTATAGAACCCAAGACTGCCAGCCCAGAGATGGTCCCACCCATAAGGGGCCTTTCTTCCTGGATCACTAATTGAGAAAATACCCCACAGCTGGATCTCATGGAGGTACTTCCTCAACTGAAGCTCCTTTCTCTGTGATAACCCCAGCTGTGTCAAGTTGACACAAAACTAGCCAGTACACTGGTGATCATCTGTTTTTGCCATAACTTCTACCTGTGAAGTAGGAATAATGCAGGGGAGGAGAACCAAACATAATCTCAAAGGGTTTAAGTCCCATCTGGTATGGGGAGTTTAAAATCCTATAAAGGGCTGAGGGGAGAAGAGTCACTCAGTTACCATCAGTCTCAAAGGTCAATTTAGTTAAGGTCTTTTCTAGGGTTTTATGCATCTTCTCTATCTGTCCTGAACTCTGGGGTCTGTAAGCACAGTGAAGTTTCCAATCAATCTCCAGAATATTAGTTAATCTCTGACTCATCTGGGACACAAATGCCGGTCTACTGTCTGACCTCATAAGCCTTGGAAAACCATACCTTGACAAATTTCTTTTAGTAATTTCTTTGTTACCATCTGAGAAGTCTCATGTTTAGTTGGGAAAGCCTTAGTCCTGAAAAGGTATCTCTAAACACCAGCAAATATTTATACCTGAATTGACTTGGTTGTACGTCTATGAAGTCTGTTTTCCAGTAGACTCCTTGCTTGGTGCCCTGCCATTAAGTATTAGGCTTCTTCTCATTGGCAACTGCATTGGTCAATTGACAGGCCTTAGAGTTCTTAATAATTTTGGCTGTTTTCAAATTGGCATCTCTAATTTTGATGTTTGACTGGTGGACTAAGTCCTGAATTCTCCCGGCTCCCATGTATGAAAAATGATGGATCTTTTTTATAAGCATAGACTTATTTCCTGGTACAATTAGTTTGTAGTCAGTTGTCCTCTACCATCCTTTATGACAGTGAGATATGGACAGATTTGGGGAACAGATCATATCTTCTGTAGTATAATTAGGCTGGTCAGGGAGAGTGGGGTCTGTTGGATCTAGGACAATCAAGGGCATGAGGGGCCCAGTTTCTAGGGCCACTGGGCTGTTTCATCTGCCTTGTTGTTGCCTTCTAAGATGGAGAAATTTTTTCCCCTTTGAAGCCCTGGACAGTGAATAATGGCAAGCTTCTTGGGCCTCCATAGGACCCTTAATAAGGAGAGGATTTCCTCTTTATTTTTGATAGTCCTTTCTTCTGCCCTCAGAATGTCTTTGTCTCTACAAATAGCCCCATGGATATGAGCAGTAGCAAAGGCATTCCGACTACCTGTGTAGATGTTAAGTCTTTTGTCTTTTTCTAACTCGAAAGCTTTAGTTAGAGCTGTTAATTCAGCTTTCTGTGCTTATATTCCAGCTGGGAGTGCGTCTGCCTATATGATTTCAGGGTTTGAGACTACAGCTGCCCCAGCATACCTCTGTCTGTCCTGAATGAAGCTATTACCATTGTTGAACCATGTCTCTACATCTATCAAAGGGGTATCTTGAAGGGGTCTGGTCCCTGAATGTGGACCAGGATGGTTGAGTTATTTATGTAGTGGCCCTTTGAGATCTGGATCCAGTAGTAGAGTAGTTGGGTTCAGGGTGGTTGAGTTCAGGGTAGCTGAAAGATTATCCTAGGAGGGTTTAAGAAGAGAGATTGATGATGATTCTTTCTGGTGTTGATGCGCCATCAATTGGGGGGGTTATTTGAGTAGCCCTTCTATAGCATGAGGAATTGTGATGGTCAGGCTCTGGCCCAATGATAGTTTGTCAGTGTCCTTGAACAAAAGGGCCATTGTAGCTATAATGTGTAAGCAAGGGAGCCAGTCTCTTTTCTTTGAGAGATAGGCCACCCCAGATCTATCATCAATTCCAGGCCTAGGAAAATGACTGGAGAGCAGTCTGGGAGTGATGTCCCTGTGTCATTAGTGATATGATGGCAATCAACAGTCCAATGTCCCTCTTGATGGCACTTTGGACATAACCCTGGTGGCTTGCAGGGATTAGGGCAGGCTCAGCCCAGTTCCCTTCCTCACTATTCTTGAGGTATGAGCCTGATGGTTTTCAAGCTTTAGGAGACGGGGGAGCCCAGGCAATCTCTGAAGCTAATTGAACAACCTTGGCCAATTTTTTTGTATTTTTTTGCTTGTAGGCTTTTTATCTCTATCATGGCACACCTTAAAGGCCAGTGATAAGACATCTGACTATGGAGCTAGGGGTCCCTTCTCAAAGCACTTAATCTCAGCTCTAATGAATGTGGAGCTCTGGAAAAAGAAATGGGTCACCAGAATTAGATTAACAGTATACTGTAAGAGGGCCTTTGTAAGGTATTCTAAACCATTGAGATGGGTTTCCTGGATGACCTCTTGGAGGGGTGTGTGAGTGTGTGTGTGTGTGTGTGTGTGTGTGTGTGTGTGTGTGTATGAAAGTAAGACTGTAAGGTTGAGTGATATACTGAGATTCTTTAATAAAATTAGAGGAGCTAGATGTGTAAGATCCTTTTTGTATTTGAGAAAGTTCACTAAATGAAAAGGGGGCTTGTACCCCCTTACCAGACCATCCTCCCCAGCAACCTCCCACAAAGGAAGAATTGAGGCAGGGTTAGGTTTAGGCTGGGTGGGGGAAGAAAGAGAGAGTTTCATTGTGGCGCAAGAACAGGTAGTAGGGAGGCTAAAAGCTATTGATGGAGTGAAAGTAGGTGTCATAATAGGACTATTAGAATGACTTATAGCTGGAGAGGGAGAAGAGGCTGAAGAAGTCAGAGGAGGAGAGGAACCTGGGGGAGCTATCAGTTAGGGATGTTAAGAAGGAGGCTTGTTAGCTGGATCAAGGATAGTGGAGGTTTTGTCTGGCTGAGATTTCATTGTTAGGAGGAGCTAAGTGAAGGAACAGGAAGAACAGAGAGAAGATTGGGAGTGAAGATAAAAGAAAACTTGAACATAGGGTACCTTCTTCCATTTACCAGATCTCTGACAATAATTGTAAAGGTCCCTTATATTAATGGGATCAAAAGTTCTGTTAGCAGCCGGGCATGGTGGTGCACACCTTTAATCCCAGCACTTGGGAGGCAGAGGCAAGCGGATTTCTGAGTTCGAGGCCAGCCTGGTCTACAGAGTGAGTTCCAGGACAGCCAGGGCACACAGAGAAACCCTGTCTTGAAAAACAAAAAACAAAAAACAAACAAACAAAAAAGTTCTGTTAGACATTCATTTACAGTCATTATCTAATAGGAATTGGGGCTAAATCTCACTGCAAAAGCATATGAGTTTAGAAGCCTTTAAATCAGGCTCTAGCTAGTGTAGGTGCTCTCCAAGAACCCAGTGGGGAGATTAGAAATATAGAAGACATAGTTCCCATGGGCAAGAAGAGTCACAGACCTGGGCCCAGTGCATCCCATGGACACAGGTAGGGCTAGAATGGTTGGTTAAAAACTAGCTAGCCAGGTGCTCATGAGGATAGTCAGGGACAAGGGCAAAGCTCCTGAGCAAGCATGTTACGCCAGGATTTATGAGAGAGAGAGGGGGAGAGATAGGGAGAGAGAGGGAGGGAGGGAGAGAGAGAGAGAGAGAGAGAGAGAGAGAGAGAGAGAGATTTTGATCTCACAAATTATGTCAAGGTAAAGCTACTGTAGAAAACAAGATTTCTCAGTGTGAATTTTAAATTAAATATAAAAGTATTCTGAAGCTCTCTTCTCACAAGGTTGCAATTTTTAGAAATGAATGATTTTCAAAAATTGTATTCTTTAAATTTACATTGCAATTTAGTCTTCTCAAGACAGAATGGTTATCATCTCATATCTGTGACAATGCTATTATCATTCCTACATTAGCTGTTTTCTCTCTAAATCTTAACTCCTCACATGTTAGGCTATATTCCATTTTTGTGAGATCCATTCTTTATTAAAACAATGCTATAAGATCTAACTCCTTACGTGATCTATTATGAGCATGTACATTGCTAATAGACAATATCTTAGAAGGCACAAGCTATCTTTTAAAAAATTCTGTGTATTTCTTGCCATAGAGACCATACTCTAAAACCATAATTAAATGTAAGAGAATGATATTAAGGATTGATGTCTTATACTCTACAATACTTTGCAAGTAATTTTTACTTGGTAATATCATGGTGACAGTACTGTCTGATTTTTGTGTGTCAACTTGACGCAAGCTGAAGTTATCACAGAGAAAGCCTCCCTTGAGGAAATGCCTCTATGAGATCCAGCTGTAAGGCATTTTCTCAATTAGTAATCAAGGATTGGGGGGAGGGCCCAGCCTACTGTGGGTGGTGCCATCTCTGGGCTGGTAGTCATGGGTTCTATAAGAAATCAAGCTGAGCAGACCAGGGAAAGCAATCTAGTAAGCAGCACTCTTCCATGGTCTCTACATCAGCTCCTGCCTCCAAGTTCCTGCTCTGTGTGAATTCCTGTCCTGACTTCCTTTGGTGATAAACAGCAGTGTGGAAGTATAAGCTGAATAAACCCTTTCCTCCCAAACTTGCTTCTTGGCAATGATGTTTTATACAGGAATACAAACCTTGACTAAGACAGTGAACATGTGTATACAACACTAAACAGAAGTGGGAAAATGTTTAAAGAGCAAACTCCATTGCTAGCAATGAGCTAAATGAGCCCTGAGTTTTCATCACATTCTTCATCACTGAATTAGCCATTCACATTCCTTTCTGGGCTTCATTTATCTCCTCAGTTAAACAAAAGGCTTGGCTTAGGGATGTGATATTCAGTGTGATTTCAGCCATCTCTCCTAGTCTGCAGAATCAACATATCAGTGTAGAAACCAAGAGTTTGTATTTTGACAAAACTTCCATGTTATTCATTTGAAAGTATGAGAAATGTTGACCCATACCAGAGGTTCTTGAAGTAGATGCGTTTGGATATTTGTGGAAATACTGCGTGACTTCCACATTTCATTTAAATTATATGAAATATCTACACATGTACACTATTCGTGTTTGGAAAACTGTTTGCCTTTGACTTAGTTACCCTAAAGATATGTATCCCCCAAAACACCATCTCTGAATTACACAACCTATTAAGTCCACTTGAAGTCCTTCCATTTTGAAAGTCCTCTATATTCTCCAGGGTATTTTGCATAAATTAGAATTTGTAAACTACTAACGGTCTTTGTGTAGCTTGTTTAGATTTTTCAGTATGTTTATCTTACCAAAGATAGTTTTGAACTTTACATAAAAATTGGTATCTGGAGATCTTTCTTAAAAATGTGCAAAATCTGATAACCCCTGAATTTCAATTCTACTTGATCAATATATTCTGGAATTAATGAATAGTGGTTACATTAACTAAGGGCACTTCCCTATAGTTAAGGCATAGCTTTAACTAGTCTCCATTGTTTTCATCCTGAGAAAAATGAAGAGTAATTATAAACATAGCTGGACAAATAATGTCTTTTGGTTATGAAAAATTATTTCTATTATTGTACGTAAGTCAAAATATTGTATATACTCTTTGTAACTGTAGCCTCATGTGATGGCTACAGTTGTTAATTACATTTTCAACATGTGCCACAGAATCACTTCCAGAGGAGTTACTCAAAAATTTCATCACAGAGAACTATCAAAGTGAAAATTCATTTAATTATGTTCTAGCCATTCTGCCCATAGTTTGAACTTCTAATTGTTATAATGGAGTATTTGTTTCTCAGGTGTCTTATGACAAAGCACCAGAGAAATCATACTCTCACAATTCTGAAGAACAGAAATCCAAAATCAAAATGTAAACAGATTCTGGAGGCACTGAGACAAAGTCCACATTGTGCATCTATCCACCTTTTGTTGACTGTTGTCAATCCCTGGCATCTTCTTGACTTGGAGACACTACTCTGTCATGGTGTTCACACAGCCTTCTCTCTGTGTGTCAATCTTTTTATGCTGTCTATTGGATACTCAGCATTAAAGCTCATCTTAAATCTATGAACATATAACTCTATAATGAACTCATCCTGGGAACTTTACTCATGTCTGCAAATAAGGCCATATCATATAAAGTGTTAGACCACTTTTAAATTTTTTTAAAAAAAATTTAAAGGTCTCACTCATTACAAAAGGGTGATTTTTTTTAAAAGACAGCAAAGCAATTTCTGGCTTACCTATCCAATTGTGCTGTCCTGTCTTATGACTAGAGATTTTGTGGTGTGATAAGTTCTCTACAGGCCCAGCTGTTGTGGGGAGCGGTGCTTTTTTCTATCATTTCTCACTCTACTGAGAACTCATAGGAAATGTCTATTGTTAGACCATGGCTATGATATCAAGTTTAATCCATCAAAAACAAGAGGTAGTGAGTAAGAATGTTGTCTTTAATTTTGAACAGATACTCAAGATGAGTCACTTCTTAGATATGTTCAATAATTTTTCAAGTCAAAAAGAGTCTGGAGAGTTCATCAACTTAAAAGTATATATCTATGTCCTAAATATTTTATTATGTACATAAAAGTGAACTTGTATTTATTTACATTCATATGGACGTGCACATTACTTTGTATGAAAATGATTTTTAAAGGAACAAATAGGCTATTGTTGGAATTAAGAGTGGCATAGCTCTTATTTGCTAGATACATTAATGCAAATAAGAGCTATGACACTTATAGCAAATAATAACACTTATAGCAAATAAGTGTTATAGTGTTTCCATACACTATAACACTTTAAAATGATAATCTCATGTAAGAAGAGAGCATGAAATACTATAGTGTCTGGGCACACTTTAGTGTACAGAGAATAATTTTATCATGAATATGTAATGCATCTAATTTTACAGTAAGTATAATTGGAACAGTAATTGATTTTTCCTTTTTTTTTCAGTGTCATCTATCATTTTAGCAAGTGTTCTTTTCCTTCACTTTTTAATTTCTGATTGCCTTTTAAAGCCAAACTCTGCAAAGTAAAGTGCGTTTGTATGCAGAAAAATCCTTTAAGCTGTCATCATCGTGACAATGCGATGTTTGATTGAGGTCTAAATAACTGCAGAGGTAGCAGAAAGCAGTTCTCTGTGTTTATGCTTCAGTTTCTCAGAGAAGAGTTTGGACAAAGTGCACCCAAAGTTACGTGTCTCTGCAACTCTGGAAGTCATTCCATTTATTACAGGTGGCTGTCTTTGGGGCTTGCATTTGTCTCCAACTTAATGCTCTTCTTTGCTGCGTTGCAGGCTGCTCTGGCATGCAATACCATAGATTCTGCGATAGTTGCTTTGTCTATGGCCTATGCCTTCAATGTAAGTAATAATGATTTTGTGGTACTTGGTATGTGTATAATCAAATTAATTAGACACTCTTCTCCATTGCTTGTCTGAAATATAGATTGCATTAATGAGAGACAAAGCTATATTCCCCTGGAGGCTCATTTCTTTTTCTCCCTTAGTACTAACAGGAAGATGGTTCAGCAGTTTAAAGTTAGCACATAAAAAAGAGTAGGCTAATGCCCATGGTCAGTCCTAAAGGTCCAAAAACCTCCTGT
>CACVCL010021719.1:0-56190 GCA_902729485.2 Mus minutoides
TTTTTTTTTTTTTTTTTTTTTTTTTTTGAGACAGGGTTTCTCTGTATAATCCTGGCTGTCCTGAAACTCACTTTGTAGACCAGGCTAGCCTTGAACTAAAAAATCTGCCCGTCTCTGCCTCAATTAAAAAAAAAAAAAACTTTTAAGTCCAGAAAATATCATTTTTGAAAAAGGCTTAATGCTCCCCAAATTGTTGAGACTGGGATGCGGCTGACTGCTCAGCCCTAACCAAGGTATTTGTACTTCCTCTATAGCTCAGGGAACATTGTAAGGAAAGGGTTGGGAAGAAAAGAGCCAAAAGACAGGTTGCAAAAAGCTTTTGGTAGGACAAACCTCTAAAGGTACAAGCATTATGCCATACCATCTATGGTCAGCTGTATAATGTCTAAACAAGAATCTCCTATGAATGGAGTACTCTGGAGGACACAATTAAATTGCTATCTACAGAAATATTTTATGAAGTAGATTTTTGGAGGGGAAACTAGGAAAGAGGATAACATTTGAAATGTAAATAAAGAAACTATCTAAAAAAAAAAGGAAGAATAAAAGAAATAGAAAACATGAAATTCACCTTTCTCATGTCTAATTTTCCTTCACCATAGAGAATGTACTCCTCAAGCTGGAGTTGTAGTTCATAATATGGACAGAGAACTTGCTGCATCGCTGTTTATCTGCTCTTCATGTGCCATACTATCCAAAATATATGTATCTATCTTTATATCTTACGAGTTTATTTGAGTTTTCGTTTTGGTATCTTTTGAGACAAAACTCAAACCAAACAAGAGAGGAAGAACAAGCAATGATTTTCTGGCTTTCCTTCCTTTGAGATCTGAATGGAATCAGCAGCACTGCAATTATTCAAAATCATGCAATATGTAGATTTTGAACTTCAGAATAGAATAGTAGGTTCCTAGCTTTCCCTCCCAGAATACATTAATATTAATAGTCTGAATTAATAACTATAAATGGCTGTCTGGAGCTGAGTTTTAGCCTTATTTCTCAGGCACCTATTTGGTCAGGGGTGCTCCCAAATGTTTCTTCTTTGACCCTTATCATCTACATCATCCTACCTTGTAATTAGAAATATGTGTCCAGGGAATTTATTCATTACTGACTCTTTTCCATAATGAAATTATTATTTCTGAAACAAGCTAAAGTGGTATTTTTTTTTAAAGAAATAACAAATTTTACAAGTTTCCCTTCATCACAATATGCATACCTTCTGTGGTTTCATGATAGTGTGAATTTCAGCAAGGGGTTGTGTAGAAACCAGAAGTTGATATCAGGTGTTCAGATTTGTCACTTGCTATCTTATTCCTTTGAGAGAATTTCTCAAAACAAGACCAGTGAGAATCATGTGTGCCATTTTCTTTTTCCTTATCACCTCACCTTAACAAACCAATGTCTAATAGCAATGTCTGGAACAACAAATTTCTAAAGGTCTCCAGTGGGACCTTTTGAGAACAAATCTTTGTAAGGAGCTTGCTACATCACATAATGACTAATCTATTTGTGCTCTGTAATAAAAACAAAACACATGTGACAATATATGGTGAGAAAACATTTCTAGATACCTAAGAGCTCACTGGCCTTGACTAAGCACTGTGCATTGACAGTGTGAAGAGAACCCATATTAACTATATGAGTTTCAAACTGAACTTTTTATTTATTTTTATTTTTTATTTTTATATTTATTTTGTTTTTGTTTTTTGAGATAGGGTTTCTCTGTGTATCCCTGGCTGTCCTGGAACTCACTCTGTAGACCAGGTTGGCCTTGAATTCAGAAATATGCCTAACTCTTTCTCCCAAGTGCTGGGATTAAAGACATGCACCACCACACCCAGCTCGAACTGATCCTTTGGCTTATATAAGTCTTGGCTTCAGCTCCTGTCAAATTCTCACTTCTGTCAGCTACATCACAGCTAACCACCACCATTTGAGTTTGAGCTTTCAATGTCCTCCTAAAGCTTAATAGTTTCCTAATGATATGTCCTGTGTCACCCTTTAAAATTCTAATATATATATATAGAGAGCTGGCAAGTAATGTCTTTCTATCTGAAGATTTTCCCTAACACACTTTCTTAGGTTTCCAAAAGTCCCCACATTCTCTAACTACTTCTCACATCCCACGATTCTACTACTATACACTAGGCCTTTTTTTCTGTAGGTCACATAACTTTCAGATTACAAAAGGCCATGCTTTTAATTAATACTGTTTTCCTGATGGCCGACATATCATTTAGCACCATGGTCAAATGCTATCATTTCTGTATAGAATATATCCCATCATTTTCTGAAATGTACTCCCAGATATTTTCTGTTATTCCTAACAATGTTCTGGCCCCAATTACAGTATTTATATGTATCCCTTACCTTGCTGTAGTATTTTGACTACTGTGCCTCTTACTATAAGCACCAGTACAGTCATCACAGTGCCTACTATGTTGTATCAAGTGATTCTACTCATTTATCATGTGCTATTTTTTTATTTAACTTAGACAATTGCATTGACATTTTTCTTTAAATTTGTTGGTATAGTACTCTTAGAACACAATAATTTTGTTGAAAGGAATCAGAAAACTATCTCTGGGGGAAACGTCTGTAAAATATTTCTTTTGAAAAGAATTTTTAAATATTTGTTTTATATTTATATTTGTGTGTGTGTCCATGTAATTGTATGTGAGCCCCACGTATGCAAGTTTGCAAAGAGGACAGAAGAGGGGTCCAGGTCCCCTGGAACCAGAGTTAGAGGTAATAGTGAGCTACTCTTTGCCATACGGGGAACTGAAAAACTTTGTACTCTGAAGGATCAGCAAACATTTTTTCTTCACATCTAACTCAAATTCACAGCCCTATAAATATAATTTAAATAAATAAGGAAATACTTTTAATATATCTAAGCAATGTATATTATTATTAATATATATTAATGATGGATTACCAAGAACAAAAGGATAATTACCAATCTAGGAGCATGGAGAGCATTTTACAGAAGAAACTTGTTCATCCAACACCTTCAAATGACTGTCAGAAGAACAGTAATAGAAACAACATCTCACCAAGAGCATACTCACTAGAAAACACAATTTTAAAGTTTTTTGGGGGGTAGTTTTTAATAATGTTGCTATTATTTAGTCTGTCTAGATAGTTCATTGTCATGATATATGACATTCAAAGAATAAAATGACATTATCCCTGCATTTGCATGTGTTCTTAAGGTCTTTGCTCTTTCTTTATCGGATATCTCTATCAAAACCCTCTTCTCGGGGCTTGGGAAATGCAGCAAAAGAAGAGGCAGAAAGAATGTAAGAGCCAAAGGGAACAGAGGACAGCAAGAAAACAGGGCTCAGTGAGATACATCAGTTGGTAAAGTGTTTATTGCACAAGCAGAGAGAACTAAATTCAGATTTTTGCACAAAGATAAAAATCCAGTTATGGCAGTAAAATTTGGTAATCCCAGAACTAGACTAGTCAAGGATATTCAGATACCTAGATCATTTGCTAATCAGCCTAGACTAATCATTGAACACTAGACTAAGAGTCCTCATTTCATATCATAAAATATAAAAGGATAAAACAAATGTTATTAAATCAAACTTGGATTAGATAAATAAACAGAAGAAAAGAGCCCCCCAAAAGGAACAAAAATCAAAGACATAGTTATTCACACCATGGATACCCTGCAAAAACAAAACAAAACAAAACAAAACAAAATAAAAACATAAACAAACAATCAAACAAACAAACAAAAAACTACAATTGAATCTGTAATACATACACAAAGGACCCTATGTAGGCTCACATAGGCCCTGTGCATCCCATTCATTATTTATGATTTTATATGAGCTTTGTTCCTGTTGGTTTAGAAGACCTGGTTTTCTTGGTGACCTCCAGGAGCTTTTGCTCTATTCCTTCTGTCTTAATTTTGCAGGGATTTCTGACCTCCCAGGGGAGAAATTTGATGGAGAAATCTTATTTAGTGCTGACTGTTTTAAGATCTCTCACTCGTTGTATGGTGTCTGGCCCCAATTTTCATGCAAATATATACAGAACTGAATGAACTCAGAGAGTTACAAAAAGATGGCACAAATATGTATATATGTGTATGTATGTGTATATGTGTGTGTGTGTGTGTGTGTGTGTGTGTGTGTGTGTGTGTGTGTGTTGCATATGAATAAGGGAAAAAAAGAGTACAAGTAGTTCTTAGGGTAAACTCTTCACAACAATTTTGTTTGGGAAATAAACTGCAGGGCTGAATAAGGCATGTATTTTCTTGATTTTTTTTTTCCAACAGAAAATTTTGGTTGCCTTACATTAGAGAATATTATTTAAGGAAATATTTTAGAACATCACTATAAGATGTGGAAATGCTATCTTGATACTGACAGAAATACTTCAGTGTCTTAACTAGAATATTGTGGTATACTTTTTCAA
Organism: Mus minutoides; assembly: GCA_902729485.2. Classification (NCBI taxonomy): domain Eukaryota; kingdom Metazoa; phylum Chordata; class Mammalia; order Rodentia; family Muridae; genus Mus; species Mus minutoides. Next base: position 4,435 of record CACVCL010021719.1, read on the forward strand.
ATACTTTTAAACACTAAAAATTCAAGAACTGGAAACCAATTTTCAAACTAAATGAACAGTAGGTTATCATTGTGTTGTACATTTTCAGTAGTACCCATCAGAGTTAATATTTGGCAANTGTGTGTGTGTTATGTACAGGCATATATATTCCTGTGTGCAAATGCAATTTGTCAAATGTGTACTTGCAGAGGACAGTAGTATAGGTCAACTTTCTTCTTCAATCATTTCTCCAGCTAATGTTTTTTCAAACTTTGCAGGCTTCATTATTTTTAAACATTCTGTCCATTTATTATACCTAGGTGTAGGTGTGTGTATGTGTGTGTGTGTGTGTGTGTGTGTGTGTGTGCAAATGCTATGGAGCACATGTGAAGGTCAGTGGAAATATTGAATGAGTTGGTACTCCTTTTACTTCATCTGTCCTAAAAACTTCTCCTTCAGCTTGGTAATCTTGCCAGCTATATACCTCACTTGTTACGATTGTGTCTATTGAGAGATGGGAGTGGATTCTGGAGCTAACCTAATCTGCTATACTCACTGAGCATCAAGCTCCAGAGATTCCATTTGTACACCTCCTCAATCCTGTGTCTGGTCACATAGGGAACACCATACCTCTGCGTTTTCCACATGTATCAGAACTCAGAAATTTATGTTTTCACAATGAAACACTTTACAGATGATTCAATCTCTCAGATTCCCAAATGAATTGTATTTATAGTGAAATATTAGATGTATAGAAAGAACAGGATGGATTTAACATGTTCTCTATGAGGAGCCATCCCAAGCTGCAGATAAGAAGGCAAAACCCAGGGATGTTGGATTAATTGGGTCGTACAATACTCCTTTGGCCTTCTTGGTCATCAGCTTCTCCTCTCTGCTTACACTCTAACCCAGCAAGTGTAGCTGAGTCCCAGTAAATCTTCTTGTCAATCCTTAGAACATTTGCCGTGCTGTACCTAATAAAAACTAATTACCACCAATATTAGTTATTTTTCTCATTACTGCAAAAAATATGTGACAGAAGAAATTTAAAGAATAAAGGATTTATTTTGTGTCAAACTTTGAAGGCATCATCTACACAGGAGGAATGGGATGAGGAGGGAAGTTGTAGAGACTTGTCTTCACATTGCATCACAAGCAGAGAAATGTATGATGAGTTGTGCTGACTTTCTCCTTTAGTTCAGTCCACTATTTAGCCCATTGAATGATGGTGCCCACATTCAGGGCACTCTTTTCACTTTAGTTAGTCTAATCTTAGTACTCTCTCTGAGACTTGTTTTCTAGCTGATTCTAGATTCTGTCAAGTTGACAATTAATATTGACAAACATATAATCATCTCTCAATAATTGCACATTGCAAATTTTGCTAGCCTAATTTAAAAATGAATTAAATACTTAAAGAGATTAGAGGAGTTCCCATTCTATAACATATTGAGAACTGGAGATAAACTGAGTCTAGAATAAGGTTGTGTTTGTAACACCTATACTTTTGACTTCTTTGTGTGAACCTGTAGCAGAAGATATTCTTAAGAAGTATTACCACTGACCAGAGATTGATGTGTACCAACCTGTGGTTTATGATTTTTTTTTTTTTGCTGTACAACACAGAAATATGAACTTCATCTTAATCATTTCATTTATTGATTTTGTATGTTGGGAAGGTATGTACAAATTGCACCCATGAGTATGTGGTTGTCTGAGGACAACTTGCAGCATTAATTTATTTCACTCCTACCAGGTGAGGACAGGCCTCAAGCTCAGGTCTTCATGCTAGGAGGCAAATGCCTTTACAAGCGGAGCCATCAAGTTCCATTTTCTTGTACTATAGGGTAAGTAAATGGAATAACAAATATTGAATTACACAATTTAAACATATGTCTCTTAGTTTAATTATATATTTACTGAATGAAAAAATTTTAAAAAAAGACATCATAGATTGTTGTTAACATCAATCCAACAGTAAATCCCTTTCATTTTCTTTCTTAATTGTGGATTAAATCATGAATCATGGTCCATCAATACTATAAGCTTTTACTTCTCAAAACATGATTATGAAGTCCTGGGATTTGGATCATATCTTCTGTTTTTATTTTCCAAGAATATTATTTTAGCTTATTTTGGGTGTTAAATTTCCCATAATTTAGACATAATCTTCCAAGTGGTGGCTTCATATTGTTATGAGAAGTTTAATATTTAATATTTTTGACATTTTATTTTCAACTTGTCAATTTTATTGTGTCATTAATCGTGGCACTCTTTTTTTAGCATTTATTTTTTTTAAAGTCCATCAGCTTCAGGTGATGGAGAGTAGGACATCCATCACACGTCTCGGTGAAGAAGGAAATCACAAGCACAGGTACATTTCTGTTCTGCTGGGGAGAGATGTCTACATGAGTCCTCTTTGATAGAATTCTCTTTATTAATGAAAAATAAGAGGCTAGAACACCGGATCTTTTCTTACACATGATATATTTAGAAATATTTCTTCTCTAGTAGTCTAAGTCTACACTAGCTTCCGTACTGATCTCAGTGTTGTTTACCTTCACAGAAAGCACCTTAGTGAAGAATAAAAGGGCAACTATATGTAGCTGTGGAAAAGAAGGAACAAGAAAACAATGGGAAAGGGACCGATTTGGATAAATAAATGCTACCACTAATCAATTAAATTCTTGACTAATTAAAACCAAAATTCTAAGTGTGCACATGTGTGTACATGTGTATTTGTGTGTGTGTGTGTTTGTGTTTGTGTGTGCATGTGTGTGTGTGTCTGTGTGTGTGTCTGTGTGTCTGTGTTCATGTGTGTAGGTACTTTTGTGTATGTTTTCAAGATAAGGTCATAGAACAATCTAAGGTACTATTTCTCAGGGGCCATGCACTTCGTTGAAACAGGTTCATACCTTCCACATAGAGGTATCTAAGTATCATAGGCTTCCTCCTGAGACATACATGTTTGAATATCCCTGGCTCTTGGTTTGCCAAAATATACCACAACACCTGTCCTTAAAATGTGTACTTATATTATTTAATATATGTGCGTGTGACATGGTGTCAGCTGAGGTTAGAAGAAAGTGTCAAATTCCAATAAAAATAGAATTATAAGCAGTTGTGAGCCACCTGTCCTAAGTACTGGGAATCAAAATTAGTCCTTCTACAAGAGAAGCAAGAATATTTTACTGTTCAGATATTACTCTACCAACAGACATTTTAACATATTTTTGTAACATCAAACTCAGATCCTCATTCTTTACTGATAAGCACATTACCAACTATAGCATTCCCACAGCCCTTATAAACAGTTTTAACTAAGAACATAATATAAAAAGAGAAAACAGGCTTGAAATAGTCCCCATCAGTTAGCTATTCCTTCAAAACCATTTAGATGTAAACATAGTGGAGATTGGGATAGTTATAATTGTTCATAGACTTGACTTTTTGTAGATAGTAACCATTAAACAATATTTGTGTTAAAATGTTCACTGAATTTTCAGCTTTTTAAAATACTTTAAAGTTTTAAATACAACTTGTTTTTATTTACTTTTATGTGTGTGGATGCGTAAGAACCACAACATGTTTTGGAAGGCCAGACATCTTGTGGTAGTCAGTTCTCCTATTCCTCCCTTTAGGTCATGGGGATCAACTGTGGGGTTCTTCACACCCTGAGGCTTGACATAAAAACACCTTTATCTGGTGTTTATAATCTCTTCTGTCTTACAAAGACATTAAAAAAATTGATCTTTTTCTGTATTTAGGGCCAGTATTCACCGTGTTGTTATTATCATTGTTGTTGTTGTTTGTAGTGGTGGTTTTGCTTGCTTGTTTTGTTGTAAAAACTTTGCATGTACATGTGTGTGTCTGTGTCTACATGGATTTACATGTATCATACATTTCATGGTACCAAAGGGGGCAAAAGATCCTTTCAATCTATCAAGAACCTTATAAGGACAATGGTTAAATATACTGAAAAGGTTGTCAAATGTACATTGGTGTGTGTGTGTGTGTGTGTGTGTGTGTGTGTGTGTGTGTGTGTGTGAACATTTCATTGAAATTCAAAATGGATAGTTTTCAGTTTTCAAGTACTTCAGAAATAAAAAAATTGATAAAGGAATCATTGTGTTAAAAGACTATGAAAAGCTGCATGAGTTACTTAGCTTGGCTCTTTCAAGTATGAAATGCTTTTATTCAACTGAGCAATTCTATCCTCAATACATACTAGTTATCTCAGCGGGCTAGAAAAATTCTACTACATTCATTTCTGTACATAAGATTTCATTGTCTATGCAAATTATTGCCTGGCTTTTAAACCAGAAAATTGCGTTTCTGAAAATAATTCTTAAAATTGAAATTCTTGATTTTGCAAGTTATATAACTAGTCAGTGTGAGCTAGGTTACACTTCAGTATGAATTCACAACACAGCAAGATAATAAATTCTTTTTTGTCTCAGAAATGTTGAACCCGATTTATGTGTCACTTAGAAATTCCTTCTGTGTCTCACAACACTGATCACAGAAGAGACAGGGGTTGTCATTGAAATGAATTTTGTATAATTAGCTTAAGAAGAAGTTTGCTTATTCTTTGTCATAAATATTAGTGAGCATTTCTACCATACCTTAGATCATTTAGTTCTGAAGTAATAGACATAAAAGCTTTATATTTATAATAATTGTTAAGAACATTAAAGTTGAGCAGATAACAATCATCTATTTATTTTGTCCATTTCCCTATCAATAACCCTGAGATATAATTTGCTATGTTCTGCCATGGTCTTTCTTACTTCAACTGTTCAGCTCTCACAGCCATGTTCTCATGATCTATCTACCTCTTGGCATCTTCTTCTTTCTTTTCTTCTCTCTTCTCCTCTGGAACTGAAGCTATGCCTACCCCTGTTCTGCCTAGCTTCAGGCTATAGGCATCATTACTCAAACAGCAATTTTAAATTAAGGAGCAAGGAGATAGATAGATAGATAGATAGATAGATAGATAGATAGATAGATAGATAGATGAGAGAGAGAGAGAGAGAGAGAGAGAGAGAGAGAGAGAGAGAGAGAGATCATCATTTGATGTAAGAGTCTCTTTCCTTGTGGACAATGAGACCATGGCATGCAGTATTTAGCATTATAATAGTTAGCAACAGAAGACAAATTGAACAATTTCTCACATGAAGTTCACCAATGTTACAATTTTTTTTATTATTCATGTTAATTCTGTACCTCTTAGGTGTGTCTGTTTAAGAACTCAGTGACTAAGACTCTATCTAGTTTCTGATGAGGAAGTAGGAGGTATAAATGTTCACTGTGTGTGCCGTTCATGATAGTACACCAGGCCTACATGGTATTTACCACCAATCTTGGCAATTTTATTGTTTCCAAGGTCTCCCATGATAGAATAGAAACTTTGTCCGCACAAATTTTACTCTGACTTATACATGAGTGCCAAGGTGAATGTGCACACATGCACATAGAGCACACCTTCAGAGATGAGCATTCACACCTGTGCGCACACACACATAAACACAAACACATTCACACAATAAACAGAATATTAAAATATAAAACTGACAAAATATAAGAAAACCAGAACATGCAAAGTGAACATTCAGTGCCATATTAAAAACATAGGAGTCTGGGCTTTTCCCTTGACTTCCACAATTTATACTTGTACATATACCTATGGTTTTGTTTTTTGTTTGTTTGTTTGTTTGTTTGTTTTTGTTCAGTTTTGTTGAAATCAATTGAGCCATCCTTTTAAGAATCAAATTCAAGATGTTGGCTGAGAATTTGCACTTACATATCCCTGACTTAAGGATCATACCATTTAAGGATATTAGATTCAGGTTCCCAAACAAACTTAGTCCTTAAGCAAGATCCAGTATCTTTCAAGTAAGAGTACTTGAAAAATCTATTTCTAGTCTGATAGTATTTTAGAGTACTAAGCAAGAGTTGTGCCTTACTGGGAGCTTCTCCTTTTGCATACTGTTTTACAAATGGCATTCTAACATACCCCTTTGATAGAAGCTTCCTTGAGGAACCTGTAAATTGCTATTTTAAAATAGCCTAAGAAATCAGTGGCAGATGTCCCTTCCTATCAGCGCCAGTGCATGGTTACTTGGGTGCACAGTCTGTACACTTCCCCACAGTCCCTAGAGGACTCTCCAAGCAATCTTGGGACCACCAGTGAGTGTAGAAAAACATCTGTTCCAATCTAGTCGCATGGGATCTGGTACAGCATTGGGGAAACAAAGGATTGACTAGACCAGGAGAAGAGGTCCCTCAGGTCAGTGCCAGGGCCTGGTTACTTGGGCGCAAAGTCTGTGCACTTCCTCACAGTACCTAGAAGACTCGACACGATCTTGGGACCACTGAACAGACAGCTCCAAGCTCCTCAAAGGAGACACTACTCCCAGGCCTTGTAACTCGCCCAGGATATTAGGACAACAGTATCCCAGGATAACAGGAGGTGGGTCACACCAGTATTCTAGGGTCTCAGTGGAACTTGACTGCCAAGATCTCAGACACACCCAGAATATCAGGTTCACAGGAGCCTACAATCAAAGGATCACAGTGAAAGCTGGACTTGGAGGAGTCCAGAATCAAATGGGATTTTAAGAAGGACAGGTTCCAATCAGTTATACTGAGGACAGTAAGCACCTGAGATATTCAGATGGCAAGAGGAAAGCATAAGAACAGAAGGAACAGAAACCAGGGTTATTTGACATCACCAGAACCAAATTCTCCCACCATGGCAAGTCCTGGATATACCATCACACCAGAAAAGCAAGACTTGGATCAAAAGTCACTTCTCATGATGATGATGGAGGACTTTAAGAAGGAAATACAGGAAAATACAGGTAAACAACTAGAAGCATTTAAAAAGGAAACATAAAAATCACTTAGAAAATATCAGGAAAACAATACCAAATGGGAAATGGAATTGAACAAAACCATCCAGGACCTAAAAATGGAACTAGAAACAATCAAGAAAACCCAAAAGGAGATAACCCTGGAGATAGAAACCATAGTAAAGAAATCAGGAACCATAGATACAAGCATCAGCAACAGAATACAAGAGATGGAAGAGAGAATCTTAGGTGCAGAAGATTCCATAGGGATCATGGACACAACCATCAAAGAAAACACAAAATGCAAAAATATCCACAAAATCCAGGACACAATGAAAAGACCAAACTTACAGATAATAGGAGTAGATGAGAATGAAGATTCTCAACTTAAAGAACCAGCAAATGTCTTCAACAAAATTATAGAAGAAAACTTTCCATACCTAAAGGAAGAGATACCCATAAACATACAAGAAGCTTACAGAACTCCAAACAGACTGGACCAGAAAAGAAATTCCTCCTGACACATAATAATCAGAACCACAGATGCACTAAATAAAGACAGAATTTTAAAAGCAGTAAGGGAAAAAGGTCAAGTAACATGTAATGGCAGGCCTATTAGAATTACTCCAGACTTCTCACCAGATACTATGAAAGCCAAAAGATCCTGGACAGATGTTATACAGACACTAAGAGAACACAAATGCCAGCCCAGGTTACTATACTCAGCAAAACTCTCAATTACCATAGATGGAGAAACCAAAGTATTCCTTGACAAAATCAAATTCACACAATATCTTTCCACGAACCCAGCCCTTCAAAGAAAAATAACGGAAAAGCACCAATACAAGGACAGAAACTATGCCCTAGAAAAAGCAAGAAAGTAATCCTTCAACAAACCGAAAAAAAAGGCAGCCACAATAACAGAATCCCAACTCTAACAACAAAAATTACAGGAAGCAACAACTACTTTTCCTTAATATGTTTTAACATCAATGGACTCAATTCCCCAATAAAAAGACATAGACTAACAGACTGGCTACACAAACAGGACCCAACATTTCACTGCCTACAGGAAACACACTTCAGGAAAAAAGACAGACACTACCTCAGAGTGAAAGGCTGGAAAACAACTTTCCAAGCAAACAGTCTGAAGATACAAGCTGGAGTAGCCATTCTAATATCGAATAAAATTGACTTTCAACCCAAAGTTATCAAAAAAGACAAGGAGTGGCACTTCATACTCATCAAAGGTAAAATCGTCCAAGAGTAACTCTCTAGTTGGAGCTAAGACGAAAGGATGTACCATCCAGAGACTACTGCACCCAGGGATACATCCCATAATCAGCCACCCAACAGAGACACTATTGCATATGCCAGCAAGATTTTGCTAAAGGACCCTGATATAGCTAACTAGAGTGAGAATATGCCAGTGTCTGGCAAATAGAGAAGTAGATGCTCATAGTCATCTATAGGATGGAACATAGGGCCCCCAATGGAGGAGCTAGAGAAATTACCCAAGGAGCCAAAGGGTTCTACAACCCTTTAGGTGGAACAACAGTATGAACTAACCAGTACCCCCAGAATTCATGTCTCTGGATGCATATGTAGCAGAAGATGGACTAGTCAACCATTATTTGGAAGAGAGGCCCCTTGGTCTTACAAACTTTATATGCCCCAGTACAGGTAAAGGCCAGGGCCAAGAAGTTGGAGTGGGCGGGTAAATGAGCAGGGCAGGGGGAGGGAATAGGGAATTTAAGGGATAGTATTTGAAATGTAAATAAAGAAAATATCTAAGAAAAAATAATAAAAAGAAAAAAATGAAAAAAGAAAAAAGAATGACTGTGAAAGAGCTACTGTTAAAAAAAGTCTTGGGGAAAATTCCCAGAATATGAACAGCTACCAGCTCAAAGCCTCAAAGAAACCTACATCTGTGAATAGCATCACTCATATTCTTTTAATGTTCTAAATATGAGATTTCTTATTTCCTAAGCCTATGCAGATAGTCTGCTAGCAGAAATGCAATTTTCAGTACTTTCTTTGTACTATGTCAGAGAAAAAGCAGGAACTGAAAATGCACAGCAAAGAAGTTATGGATTAGTAAATCCAAATGTCTCTCTCCCTCTCCCCCTCTTACATTCAATCCAGATCTCTAATGTTTGTGATTGTGTGTGTGTGTGTGTGTGTGTGTGTGTGTGTGTTTGTAGTATATGCTTATTTTTTTCACATTTTGTTTGTTTATTAGCCCACATTTTGAAGCAGTTCATGATCAGAATTGTGCTTTGGGTTTTTAATCTTATTTTTGGGTTGCACTAAATGAAAGCACTTCTTTAAAAGGAACACTTTCATTAAATAGACATGAAGGAAGGTTCCACACTGCCTTTTCCCCTCCAGAGAGAGAGAGATGAGAGAGAGAGAGAGAGAGAGAGAGACTTTGCAGACCTCTACATCACCGGAGACGCATCAGCAAAGCAGCCCTTTAGCCTCCCCAATCCCCTTTCCCTCTTCCCCTGTAGTTGGGATGAGGTCAGTGTTCCTCACAGCTCATTTGATCTTCAGGTTCTTCAAGGCTGACTCCAAGCTCTTCACATCCCAGATGCTCGTGCCACCATCCATACCTGTAGTATGGATGTACACTTGGCCTTGCTTCTGCTGAGAACAAGATTTTAACGAATCTGCTCTTGTACAGTGAGTGCAGGCTGACCCAGGTGGCTTTGTCATCCTCAGAGTCCAAGAGGCCTCTCTTACCAATGATGGCGGCCTAGGCCATCTCCTGCTACATATGGAGCTAGAGACACATGTTCTGGGGGTTCTGGTTAGTTCATATTGTTGTTCCTCTTCTAAGGTTGCAGACCCCTTCAGCTCCTAGGGTTCTATCTCTAGCTTCTCCATTGTGGGCCCTGTGTTCCATCATATAGATGATTATGAGCATCCCTTAAGTAGGCACTAGCTGTCCTATGCAATAGTGTCTGAGTTTAATGACTGATTATGGGATGGATCCCCCTTGTATGAACTTTTACATGCTGCCTGTCTGTTGTTCTAGATTTTGGAAGATATCAGGGGTACAGGTTAATTGAGACTGCTGATCCTGCTACAGGATCACCCTTCTCCTCAGCTTCTTTCAGCCTTCCCTAATTCAATAACAGGGGTCAGTTGTATTAGGTATAAATATCTGCATATGACTTTTTCAACTGCTTGTTGGGTCTTCCGGAGTGCTGTCATGCTAGGTGCCTTTTTGTGAGCACTCCATAGCCTCAGTAATAGTTTAAGGCCTGACCTCCTCTTGAGCTGGATTTGTCTTTGGGCCTATTGCTGGACCTTATATTCTATCCCTGTAATTCTTTCCCACAGGATCAATTATGTTTCAGGGTTGTGACTATGGGATGGTCCTCTTCTCTCTCATTTGATGCCCTCTATTTGTCCTGGAGATGGGCTCTATAAGTTTATTCTCCCTAATGTTGAGCATTTCATCCAAGGTCCCTCCTTTTGATTCCTGAAAATCTCTTACCTCCCAGGTCTCTGGTGCATTCTGGAGGATTGCCCTCCTATCCTTGGAGGTTGCCTGTTTCCATTCTTTCTGCTGACCCTCAGGGTCAGTCCATTTCTCCCATTCAATATCAGATCAGGTTCTCCTCCCCCTCCAACTCCCACCACCCATCCACATTCCCTCATACTTCCCTCCCTCCCCCCTCCCTCCCTCATTACTTGTGATTTCTTTCTTCTCCCTTCCAAGTGAACTGAGGCATCCTCACTTGGGCACTTTAGCTTGTTGACCTCATGTTTTATGGAAGAGGAACACATAGAGTCAATCAGGTTAGGATTCACCTGGTATTCTCAGATTTTACCGTCTGAAATGTCCTTAGATTACATGTTTGTAAAGATTGTTGAAAACTATTCAACATATGAAAATTATCACTAATTTCTACAGGTTAGTAATAGTATATTTTCAGATGACCAAACATCTAGACATACAATTCTTACTTTTTTTGTATTTATTATTTTCCTTTCACTTTATATTTTTCATGTTTTTTTATTATTTAAACACACAGACACACACACACACACACACACACAGACACACACACACACACACACACACACACAAAGAGAGAGGGGGGAAGAAGAGGGAGGAGAGGGATGGGGAAAGGAGAGGGAAAGAGAGACACTACCACAATCCAAAGGAACTGGAGATATAAAAAAGGAACTGGAGATATAACTCAGAATGAGTGAGGACTGAGTGCTCTTCTAAAGAAGTCCAGTTATATTCTCAGGACCTACATGGCAATACACAACTGTGATGAATTCACCTTTTTCTAATCTCCCAACTCACTGCACATATATGGTACACAAACAAATATGTAGGAAAATATTCATATGCAGGTAGTACAACTAATTAATAGATATAAAAGTGTGTGTAGCTTGCTACTTTTGAGCTGTCCATCTTTGTGTGTTTTAAGTGATTATAAAATTTCAGTGTCCTACTAGAAAGAAAACATTGAGGAGGTTCATAAATTTGTGTTAATGGCATTATCACTTTTATTTGATGTGACTATTTAACTGATTTGACTTTTCAAGTGTCTTTTATCTGTTTTATCTGGGGGAGTGATATTTTTATGTAAGTAGGTATGGAATGTATTATGCTACTTAGCTGCATTGGATTTCCAAGGAGTATTGGCAGGGATGTAACAATTTGGAGAACTTATTTCACAATTCCTGCTTACCATTTCTTTTTTTACTTTACACAAGCCTTATATTGTACATATGCAGAGAGAAAAATGTGTTCAGGGTCACAATGAGTATCTTGTTTCAGACGGCACATTGCATTTGCCAGGACTACATTGTGTAAATGTTCTGTCTGAAGTTTGGCACCAAATCTTCTCTCTACACCCTTATGCATTCCAAATGATCTGTTACTACTCATCAGAACTCCTCTTTGGACTATTTCTTAAAATAAGTAAGAACAGAGCTAGAGAGTTTGCACAGTCAGTATACTACATGACTTGTAAGTATAAGGACTTATGATCATATTCCTTGATTCTATGTAAAAAGGAATGAGGCATGGTGGTCTTCATCTGCAACTCTATCACGAGGATAGTGGAGGTTAGATCCCTGGAATTCATTGATTATCTAGGCAATGCAAATATATCAGCTCCAGCTTCAGATGTAAAGTGATTGAGGATGAAACCTGATATCAAACTCTATCCATCATTCAGAGAGGTACACATTCACACATGTATTTGCATGTATAAGTACAAACATGTACACGAATCTCTCTCTCTCTCTCTCTCTCAACACACACACACACACACATCTTGAGTTAATAATTTATTTGTTGTCATTGCTTTGTTTTTGGTTTTTTTATTACTGATTTACTCACATCAATATACTGATGCTCTCCAGTGGCTCTTCACTGTCTTTGTTTAATTACTACAGTCTTCAATTTCATATGGAAGGCCTTTTAGCATCTGGTTTCTGAACAAAGTGTCTGTCCCCAGTCTAAGTACAAGACATGACTGACTACCTGAGGATTCTGGTTTCTATCATCTCATACCATCTGAGCCAGATTGCCCTCAGTTGTTTGTTTAGATTCATTCTACTCATTCAATAATATAATACTGAATTATATTCTCTCACAAGATTTTTATATTTTCGTTTTCTTTTCTTTCTTTTTTTTTGAAGGACAGCAGAAGAGAGACAATGCAGAGTAAAAGAAGAAAGAGAAGAGTGGGGAGGGAGTAGTGTAGGAGAAAAATATATTTATAAAAGGAAAGGAAGGAGAAGGGTCCTGTAAAGCAGAAATAGCAATCTACATAGTCTAAGGGGTAGCTTTAGTATTTCTCTTAATTTCAAAAATAGGAACAGTGATGTTTGGAGGGTTTGGAAAGTTGTCTAATTAAACATTTTACTTATTGCTTTTAAGATAGAAGTTCTAAGTCAAAGCATTCATGTTCGATAACTATGTGATGATCACAAACTCATTGTCAATGCCTTTCCATCAGTGCCAGGAATGAAAATTCAAGGTTTTAATAAATGTCAAATTAGATTGTTTTCTGCAGTTGTGTAAAGTAATTAGTTAATAGCCAATTGTCTTTTGCATTCTATATTTCATGAAACAATCCAAACATATAAATATTTTTTTAAATATGTCAGATATGTCATTCATTTACTTTTTGAGCTCATGAGTTTTGGTGGAAAATTGTTTGGTATATTATAGGAGATGCATCAAATTGAGATGTACAATTAATTTTACCTATAGAATAAGTTCATATTGTTTATGCATAGTGAATTGTTGTTGAACATAATGTCAGAAATAAAGGCATGGTTTTATCAAGTCTCAAATTACTCTCCTGAATCATTTATCTATCTTAATATGCAAGTCACTTGAGGGAAAGAGAATAAATCTATTTTAGAACATCACATTCACTATTTTATAGTCTGGATCTTGAGCTACCATAAACATAATCTAGAAAGAAAGTTTTCTAACTTGCATGCATTTTGCTTTAATTTTTCATTCTAAATGCAAATGGAACAGGATACAGTCTATAAGATGAATAATTAAACTTTCATTTTATGACATCATAGCACATGAAGATTGAACTAGGTAGTTGAGGATAAGTTTAAAGTACTGGACCTTCTAATTTCAACTCTCATGAATTAAGATTAAATGTCTGAATTATACTAACAAACATACACACACGTGTATATATGTTGTCCTTTAATTAAAGTGGGTAATATTATTCTTTTTGAAATTTTCCATGGAAAATTTTGCTTTCATATTTCAGCCATTGGATTAGTTAATAAAAATTGGAACAAGTAATGAAGTTATATTAATTTTTTGTGCTCTAAAAACTCATATTCTAATTCTTGATCTAACATCTGTAAATTAAGTCTTTCATTAGAAATTGAATTTCCTAGAATGCTATTTATTTCCTCCAAGGATTGTAAATTTTAGATATGGCTTTATTTTGGATTATCTGGTTCCCTGACACTCTTCTGCATTGCATCCAGCTTATTTTTATCAAAGTATAATAAAGTATGTTCCTATTCTGTAATCTTTGAAGTTTCAATCCTCAGATGCTAAATCTAAAGTGTGTCTCTCTGTCTGTCTGTCTGTGTGTCTGTCTGTCTTACTCACTCATTCTGTCTGTGTGTGTATCTGTGTGTGTGTGTATCTGAACTACAGTAGGATCTGTCTCAAAAATTGAAAACAAAAAGAGAAAGAAAGAAAGAAAGAAAGAAAGAAAGAAAGAAAGAAGGAAGGAAGGAAGGAAGGAAGGAAGGAAGGAAGGAAAGAAAGAAAGAAAGAAAGAAAGAAAGAAAGAAAGAAAGAAAGAAAGAAAGGGAGAAAGAAAGAAAGAAAGAAAGAAAGAACGAACGAAAGAAAGAAAGAAATTTACCATATTGACTCATGCAAAGTTCTGAAACTCAGTAAATCTCATTTTAGAACTCATGAGTGTTTCTAGGTTGTTGTTTTTTAATTACATTAATTATTTATGAGGTGACTCATTCTGGAACACATATGTGAAGGTTAGAGTACAATTCACAACATATGTTTGTTTTGTTTTATGTTTGTTTGTTTTGGTTTGGTTTTTTTGGCATTTTTCTTTTCTTTTCTTTTTTCTTTTCTTTTCTTTTTTTCTTCTACTATTGAGGACAGGGATGGAACTTAGTTTAACCACAAGTTGGGCAACTTTACCAGTTGAGCCATCTTACCAATTCCACTTCTCCATTTGTAATTCCTAAACACTCTATTTTATCTTTCCAAACTAGCTGTCTCTTGAGAGTTCATAAATTACATGGTATCTCACAAAAGATAACTTAAGATTCAGTGTAAAGGTTAGGTTTGGCAGTAGCTGCAAAAAAAAATGTTGAGAAGATAAATTAGCTCTGTCAAATGAAAATACAAGTAAAATATCAGGAGATGTTCAAAGATTCAGTGATGATACTCTTTTCTAAATGAAAAGACAATGGAAAACTGCCTCTGGTGAATAGAAGCTGAAGCTAATTAAACTGTAGCAGTATCCAGATTAATAAGAGAATCATTGGGAAGGAAAGAGAAAACAAACAATAATTTTTAATAAAAATAAAAAGAACTAACTCTTTATGTAGAGATTAAAACAAAGTTGTAGCCTATATTAAAATAAATGAAGATGATAGTCCTTAAATGAAAATATGATTTTATCAGCTCACAGTGTTGAGAGGATTACCATGGAATTTACATATTTCATTAAAAGATTAAAGAATTATAACACATGAACAGAAATGATCATAAATTTGAGACTTGGACAGAACTCCAGCAGAAAAAGTAGAATAGATAATAGGAGCATGGGGAATTCAGAAAAGGATTTATTCAGTTTCAGAAGTGAGAGCCAACTTGAAGGACCATTTTCTAAACATGAATATAATCAAATTAACACTAACTCTACCATCTTTCTTGCTCTTATTATTAATGTTCAGAAAATGAACCAGAAATGTAATACTGACATGAGGCAGAAAAAATAAGGGTATTTAATAAATATTGAACTAGAAAGAAAAAACAGAGTGATGATTTTTCTTTTATAAAAAAAGCTTTCCTAAAGACATTTCTACTTTAATGTTAATGTATACATGTGCATATATATGTGGGTATGTGTACATGACACCAGATGCCAGTAGAAGGGAGAATTGGCCTTAAGTCCCCTAAAGCTAGATGTATAGTTGTGTTGGGACCCAACTCAGGACCACTGAAAGTACAATATCCACATTTAACCACTGATCTATTCTTTCAAAAGGACAATTTCTGAAGGATATGCAATTCTACAAAATGAGACAAGATTATAATGAGGATTTATTCCCATTGTTAAATTACTATCAGATTCACTCTAATTGTTTACCCATCCACTGAACTTGATGCCTTACAGTTACCTCCCCTAACCTGTCCAGATGGGGATGGGTTCTGAAAGAAAGAAGTGAAATTGCCACATGATCATCTCCTTAGATGCTGAGAAAGCATTTGACAAAATCCAACACCCATTCATGATAAAGGTCTTGGAAAGAACAGGAATTCAAGGCCTTTACCTAAACATGATAAAAGCAATCTACAGCAAACCAGTGGCCAACATCAAACTAAATGGAGAGAAGCTGGAAGCAATCCCACTAAAATCAGGGACCAGACAANAAAGTACCCAAGGAGCTGAAGGGGTCTTCAACCCTATAGGTGGAAGAATAACCATGAACTAACTAGTACCCCCTGGGCTCGCGTCTCTAGCTGCATATATAGAAGAGGATGGCCTAGTTGGCCATCAGTGGGAAGAGAGGCCCCTTGGTTATGCAGACTTTATATGCCCCAATACAGGGGAACGCCGGGGCCAAGGGGTAGGAGCGGGTGGGTAGGGTAGCAGGGCCGGGAGGGGGGAGGATATAGGGAACTTTCTGGATAACACTTGAAATGTAAATGAAGAAAATATCTAATAAAAGTTGAAAAAAATATATAAAAAATATAAATTGTGTAACAGTGGGTACTTTGCTGTATGGAATTTATCTGTCATTTTTTCAAGAGTTTGCTTGCAGTGTGTAAAAACAAATTTCTAGCTGTTCAGTAATATGCTTTTCCTTCCATTATTTATAATAATATAAGGGGAATTTTGATTGAGGAGACCATACTTTAGTGTGTAGGAGTTTTAGCTCTTAATTAATGATGCTGCAAAAATCAATGCTATATCCTTTGGAAGGTTGTTAAGGTTGAACCTTAAAAATAATGGTGAGACAAGAGTTGTGAAAAGGCTTATTAAAATCTCTAATTTTCTAATTATAAAATTTATTACTACATACCAACATGAAATGAAGATAAATGTATCAAAGTTATACTAAAAGATCCCAGGCTAATAAAAACTAAGTAGGAAAAGAAAAGGAAGGTACATGGGAGGATTTGAAAGGAGTAAAGGAAAGGGAGAAATATTGTAATTAGATTTTAATTTTCAAAACACATATAAAAAAGACTTACATAAAAATCAATCAATGAATAATTAGCAGACAAAGTGATGAGTTACATGAAATATCCCAAATACAAGAAAATTAATTTTGGAAGGAAAGAAGAAAGAAAGAAAGAAAGAAAGAAAGAAAGAAAGAAAGAAAGAAAGAAAGAAAGAAGATCATGTGTAATTTTATCTAGAAAGACTCAGTGTTATTCAATTGAAAGAACATTTAATCCAAAATGAATTCTGTGGCACATGAAAAATGGCCTTAAAATTTTTAAAGAAGTCAGAGAATAATTTAGTGATAAATAAGAATATATGAGTACATGCTATTCTTACTGTAGACTGGAGTCTGATTCTCAGCTCCCATTTTAGACAGCTCAAATCTGTAATAGAAGTTCCATGGGATCTATCTTAAGACTTATTATTCTAGTCTTTATATGCACCTCAGAGTACAAGAGTCTAGCTATAGCTGCACACACCTACACCCCACAAAAAACAAGTAAACACATAGTTAAACATATATAAAAACTCATTTTTAAAAGATAATTTATTCAAGATTTTAGAAAAGTGTCTGGTGATCTGATTAAAGCTGACCATTACATAAGAATTTAATCTACCTTATTGCTCTCCCAGGTTTATGTCAACAACTAGAGCAGTAAAAACTGGTTATATGAATTAAAGTCCTGAAGTCAGGTATGTAAGAAGAATGTGAGGACAGTCACTGGAAAAGGTTTATGAGCATAATGAATATATGAAATTCCTAGGCAAATGGATGGATCTGGAGGGCATCATCCTGAGTGAGGTAACCCAATCACAAAAGAATTCACATAATATGTACTCACTGATATGTGGATATTAGCCCAGAAACCTAGACTACCCAATATACAATTTACTAAACACATGAAACTCCAGAAGAATGAAGATCAAAATGCGGACACTTTGCCCCTTTCTAGAATTAAGAACAAAGCACATATTGAAGGAGTTACATAGATCATGTGTGAAGCTGAATCAAAAGGATGGACCAACCAGTGACTGCAGCTGCCGGGGATCCATCCCATAATCAGCTACCAAACATAGACACTATTGCATATGCCAGCAAGATAGTGCTGAAAGGGCCCTGATATTGCTGTCTCGTGGGAGACTATACCAGTGCCTGGCAAACACGAAAGTGGATGCTCACAGTCAGCTATTAGATGGAACACAGGACTCCCAAGGAAGGAGTTAGAGAAAGTACCTAAGGAGCTGAGGGGGTCTTCAACCCTATAGGTGGAAGAATAACATGAACTAACTAGTACCCCCTGAGCTCATGTCTCTAGCTGCATATATAGAAGATGATGGCCTAGTTGGCCATCATTGGGAAGAGAGGCCCCTTGGTCATGCAGACTTTATATGCCCCAGTACAGGGGAACGCCAGGGCCAAGATGTGGGAGTGGCTGGGTAGGGGAGCAGGGCAGGGATGGGGGAGGGTATAGGGAACTTTCTGGATAACACTTGAAATGTAAATGAAGAAAATATATAATAAAAATTGGAAAAAAAATAAAAATAAGAAATTAATTATCCAATGCAACATATAAATAAAACATAAGAAAAAAAAAGACACTGTCAATAAGAAAAAATGGCAAACAACAGATTAGAAAAGATCTTTACCAATCCTATATCCAATAGGGGGCTAATACCCAATATATATAAAGAACTCTAGAAGATGGTCTCCAGAAAACCAAATGATCCTATTAAATATGGGGCACAAAGCTAAGCAAAGAATTCTCAACTGAGGAATAACGAATGGGTGAGAAGCACCTAACATATGTTCAGCATCCTTAATCATCAGGGAAATGCAAATCAAAACAACCCTGAGATTGAGAAGTAATACGCACCTTTCAGAATTGTGTATTACTTCTTAAAGCACAGGCACAGGTATCAAAATCACAAGTATTAGATTGCCTGCAAGTTGTTGTTGATTATAACCCTTGGTTCCCTGAAGAAGAAACCTTAGATGCAGTATGGAGCAAAGTCCGAAGCATGCTGAAGATGCAACAGGAGAGGGGGATAAATCTTTGTTTAATTTTGGTTCAGGTGGGCATTAATTCAAACTGATATTAAAATACTTAATTAAACTAAGGATTGTATTAATTGTGACAAAGAGATGGTTAATTACTTGAATGAATATAAACTGGATGATCAAACGTTAAAATTGGTAAAAGAGGCAGGAAAGGATTTCCCCCATTAAGGCAAAATAAAATGTGAAATTAGCTCCCCTGAAAACTATGACAATGATTTCCTCCAGCGTCCCCAGATTCCTTAGTGCAGCCTCCTGTAGATATGTTCTTTGTTGCCTGATAATGGCCTTGAAGCATGGGCTGAAGGATTTGATGGTCAACCTAATACTCCTAATACTGAATTCCTTTTTTAAAATTTTTTCCCAATTTTATTAGATATTTTCTTCATTTACATTTCAAATGTTATCCTGAAATTCCCCTAAACCCTGCCCCATCCCCTGCCCTACTCCTCTATTCACCCACTCCCACATCTTGTACCTGGTGTTCCCCTGTAGTGGGGCATATAAAGTTTGCATGACGAAGGGGCCTCTCTTCCTAATGCTGGCCAACTAGGCCATCTTCTGCCATATATGAAGCTAGAGACAAGAGCTCTGGGGGTACTAGTTAATTCATGTTGTTCTTCCACCTATAGGGTTGGATACCCCTTGAGCTCGGTGGGTACTTTCTCTAGCTACTCCCTTGGTAACCCTGTGTTCCATCTATTAGCTGACTGTGAACATCCAATTCTGTGTTTGCCAGGCACTGGTATAGCCTCACATGAGACAGGTATATCAGGGCCCTTTCAGCAATATCTTGCTGGCATATACAATAGTGTCTGCATTAGGTGGTTGATTATGGGATGGATCCCTGGCTGCAGCCAACCAGTGAATACTGAATTCCTAATACCACTTTCTGGTGAGGATTTGGGAGATCCCATGAAAATTCTAAATTTACAACTCAGGAAAGGTAGCATACAGTAGGAAAAAAAAAATTACTTCTCAATCCCTTCCTACCCTAATAAGATGTAGAAGGGATAGTAATGGTTAGGCCACAGCTGAAGGTCATGCGACCTTCATTCTAACCCTCAGTTCCCCTTGTCATAGACACAGCTAATGCTGTGTTTTGTTTATCTTCTGCCTTGAATACAGAGCGTAAGTAACTGAACTTCAGTAAGGTAATCCATGGTGACTCTAGGACCAGAGGGAAAGTCATGATCAGAGACCATGCTCTCCCACAGGCCTGTAAGTAGCCTTGCCCTTCAGATGACCTCTTCCTTCATTTTTAAGTTGGTATAAAATGAAAAGACAATGTTTCTATTTCTCAAACTTTAATTTTCACACCTTTTAAATTCTTCTAAGTTATTTTAAATTGTAGACGGAAAATTTAATGATGATTCCAGATTTTCTTCATTGTTTTAAGAATGAAAAAAAAAAAATCTTGTTTTCTTTTAAAGTTGATCTCCCTTAGTCATGGGAGATAAAATGAATCAATTAGTCTATTGACATTTGTGTTTGCAAAGAAGATGATGATGCCTTACATGATTAATATTAATAATGGTAATATAAGCTCCTACAAAAGTCCCCACTGATCTCATATTATTCTGGCTGCATAATGAATATCTTGAATATTTAGCAACTAAGGTGAAGAAAACTCAACTGCACGAGTATTTGAGTTGTTATATGTATGCATGAAGAATATCTTGCTGCTTATGAGGAAAAGCTCACCAGTCAGAGATGAAATATGACCTTTCTTTATCTTTACTAAAACACCAAATAACGTATTATGCCAAGAGAACAGCTTTCTATAGAGTAGTAGAAATGGGAAACCTTCCTTTTCTGAAGATCATTATATGAAATCCTGCCCTGAAACTGTTTACTATTTCCTTTTTGTTGCCTCAGGTGAACGTGGGACTTCTTGGCAGATGTGAAGTAGGTGGAGAGGCAGAGGCTACCTAGAGGCTTGGGAGTGAGGTTTTGGCAGAAGAAGGTTGATCGAAGAGATTACAGCAAATTTACATATGTACAATTGCATGTTTTGGAGGTCCATAACAAAATGGTTCTTTCCCTTTTTATTTTTTTCTTTCTTTCTTTCTTATCTGAGTGTGGTGAAAGTAGTTCATTAGGGCAAAAGAATGGTCCTCCCTAGCACATAAAGGCTTTATTAGATACAAAGTTTTCTTAAGAAAATTAGTTTTTTTTTTCCAGTTCATTTCACACTGGAAATGAAATTCATTTGTTGTATCATGTGAGCTGTGCCACTTTTCCCTTTATTTGTATTCTTGGCATTTCGAATATAACAATAGAAAATAAGAGCATATTTGAGAGAAGGGAATAGATCCAAAAATATTTGATTTTTACTTGGAGAATATAAAAGTCACTAGCAAAAGAAGCAGGACCAGAGCTAGTTTCTTGTATTCCTTCTTCCCTCAGGACAGGCTCAGAACTACAGGTATCGTCCTGTCCCACCTATTCCATTTCTACCTCCTGCTGTCATCAATTCTTTGTATAATATGTGGATGAAATCGATCAAACATGTGTAAGAAGATTAAAGAATATGTATTGGTTGCTATTAAAGGTAATCTCTTGATGAAGTTGGGATTAGATGAATTATTAATGATTATTTTTAACAGTTTCATGTGAGGTTTATTGGGAGAGAGAGGGGCAAGGTGGCAATGGAAAGAGAAGGGGGAAAGAAAGAGGGAGAGAGGGAGATAGAGGGAGATAGAGGGGGAGAGAGAGAGAGACAGAGGCAGAGGGAGACAGAGAGAGACAGAGACAGAGAGTTTCTTTTAAAAATTTAAATGAGTATATTTTTCTTTGTAGAAAATATCATAAGCTACATTATATTATAGAAAATATTCCTTGGTACCTTGCATTATAATATATCTGTATTTACTTAAAAGTTAACAATACTCCAACATCCAGTACTATTTAGAGACAAAAACTATTTTTCTTTTAACATGTATTTGTTTATTTTCCCATGGAAAAGAAGGTGTTCCATTGTGGGACTGTGATAGGCAGCCTATTTTGGTTGAATGGGGCTTGCTCTGGTGACCCAGTAGAGAACTCTACAAGGGATAGAAGAGTGATCCATGTTCCCAGAGACAGGTGCCTGACAACACAGAGCCCCCAACACCATAATTCTGTTATTATCAGTCACGCAGATAATGTCCCAAACTTCTGGCATTCTGGCTAGACTCTACCCCCACAATTACCTGACTATAGCCAAGTATGCTCCTCCCTACAGTTACTTAATAGTCAAGCCCACTATAAGAGGGGCTACTTGGATTTCCTATGCTCCAGCTGTGGACCTGACCAAGGACTCTCTCCTGCATGGGAACCATCAAGCGCCCTCTCTCCCTGCCATCTCCTCCCCTCAGCCCCAGGACTGACTGACCCTTCCCTGGGGCCCCATTCTGTTCTCAGCTCTTCTGAGGTATCCAGTGTGGGATGCCCAAAGCTGGGAACCTAGTGCCTAGGACTGCCCCTTGTCTACCACCCACTGAGTGGGGTCAGTGGCTTCACACAGCCAGACACCCACCTGCGTCCACATGGAAAGTGTGCTGCAGTCCTCCCGCGTCTGCCTGCCCAGAGAAATGGAACTTTGGTGGGACGCGGGTTCTCTCCCCTCTTTCCCCCACACCTACGGCCCTGAAATCCATAGCATGTGTATGGAAGACAGAGAACACTAGCAAAGTTGATCCTTTTCTTCCACTACCTGAGTTCTGGGGATCAAACCCAAGTTCTCAGGCTTGATCATAACAGTCCTACTAACTAAGCGATTTCTATGGCTCTAGTTCCTAGAGATTAGATTTTTACATCACCCAATGTTTGTAAGATTACAAAAATCTATCACTATCCTTTTCTTTAGCAACTAAGCTAAATTCATTGTCAATCAGCTGAGATAGGAAACCGACCCCTAAAGAGCTGTATGACTCATAAACTTTGAGAAATGTGCTAAATATGGTAATATGAAAGGATTATCATCCATTTAATAAGATATAAAATTGCAAACCCTGGAGCTCCTGCCTCTATGTCATTGCTTGTGTACCTCATTTCTGAGCCAGCTCCCTAAATGTTTGTTACAATCATACTTTGGGAAATTTCACCTTCTGTCTTAATCCTATTGACACAGAGCTGTTTGCACACTCCTGTTCCTGTATTCTATCCCTTTTCCTGGACTGTATCTGAAAAAAAATGTGGCTTTTGCTCTTCTTATTCCCTTATCCTCAAAATTGCCTACTTTTTATTGTACTGTTTCTCCTCTCAAGTTCTTATAAAATTGTTTTCAAGTTTCCCTCTGAGCCTTATTTTCATTTCTCTTATCTACAAGCTTCAGATCCTTGTAGAAGGAACCTTATTGTAATGGTCACTCTTCATTATCATTTGACTACATCAAGAGTTAGTTAGATACCCAAATAGGTGGGTGTACCTGTTAGAGACCTTACATTAACTACATCATTTGTGGTCAGAAGAATCAGTATAACTCTGGGACACACTGACTAATGGAAGCCTATTATAAAAAACATGGAAAAATGAAACACATTTTGCTTTCTACCTCCTTGGTGGCATTCTCACTGGCATGCCCATCTGTCCTGATGGTGAAGATTTCATTCTTTGGTATTAGAGTCAACTTCCTCAGTACTTTAATATTGACAAAAGGCCAGCTGCAACATGAAGCATCATGAACCGAACAACTACTGGATTTTTTTTTTTTTTAACTTTTCATCATGATACAGACATTTCTTTTTAAAGAGCCAGACCACCTCCTGATAGGCACTCTAATCCCCCTTTTTAAATATAAATTATTTCAAATTAATCTTATCAGATCTCTTCCTTTAGAAAACCCTAATGAGTATACATAGTCTCTTGGATAACACTCTGGAAAAAAAAAGTTGAACAGATTTCAAATAAAATGCAAGCCACGTAGTATATTAAAATATGTCCAGTGACATTAATGTGTGATTACAAAGTGCCTAGCAAGTTGCCATGCATATAATGCTCATTTGGCAAATGATTTTTTTCTTTCTTTTTTAATGGATAAAGGATGCAACCCCAAGAATGATATTTTACAGACTGTTATAATATATGACCATGGTGAAAAAGTCCTTGGAAAACAGTAAGAGAAACGACAGTAAAGCAGTGGGCCTTTTACCTCAGGTATAATTTGTTCCCTGGATGGGGTTTTCTGCCACCTATGTTAAAAATTTTATATTCAATGCTTACTTTTGTTGGATGTTAGAACATAGCTATAGAACCCCCTGTGGTTGTGTACCAGATGTGGATATGTCCTTCGGCCATGCTTTCATGAGTTCCTAGATGTAATCTGTAATATAAGCCAGGCAATTGTGTTTCAATTGCTCTGTCCAGCAAAATATCTTGGAAAGGGGTGGTCTGTTAATATTTAGTATTTGCATGCTAGCATTTACATACATATTTTTCTATAATATTTTTATGAATCAAACAACCTTTGGATCATTGCTTTCTGTGTTATGTTATATATAAAAGTACACTAAAACTTAAGTAAGATTTTCTACAAGATCATTCATTCTGGTCCTTTGATCCCATGACCAGCAGACAAGATCTGCACAGAATGGTTGAAAAGTCAACACACACAGACAGGAGTAATTCCTTGCTCCCTCCAATTGAAGCATGGAAATATGAAAGGAAAGAGATATTGGACATTTGGGCAATTAAAATCCCAAGTGTTGTTCTTATAATACACATCTTCATGCAAGCAAATGTGAGAGAGTGGACTGAACATTACAATGCAGAGGAAGATGCAAAAGAAGACTGGCAGGACTGTCTTACATGGGTTTTGTCAAACTAATAGTACCAGTATAAAAAAGCCCAGGAGACACAATTTGGAGAATCAGAGATAGTAAATGTCCAAAAAGAGCTACATCAAGAGCTTTTTTATGATGCTTTTTGGAACACAATCCTCAGCCCACCAGTCCACTTCCATTCCAGAAAATGTTTCTCTGTTCTTAATAAGCAACCTCTGCTTCTATACATAGACCCAATTCTCCTACAGCAATCCTTTACCCAGAGGCCCAGAGCCTGGAATCTTAGGCTCTTTGAGCTAAAATCCATGACTTCTTATGTCTATGCTTTTTCTTAGTGACACTCTAGGCTTTTTCTGACTTTCATGACAACTCAGAAGGGCACTTTTCTTCTTTCATCTCAGTCCTGAAACTTCCAAAATTTTGATGCTGTCATTCTTTCTTTCTTATTTATTTATTTATTTATTATTATTTTTTTTATTTATCTGAAGCTCTAATTAAATTTTGTTTGAACTTCATCTGAGTTCATTTTAGAATTGGTGTTTATTAGTCAAACTGAGAACCCAAGATAAAATTTTCTTTTTCATTTTTTTTCTCAGAAATAAAATAGACAGGAAAACAGAGAAGGTTGTAAGTGGAAGCCTTATCTCCAATTCTACAGAGAAGAATTTCTCCATTATATGTTGCTAAGAGTTAAATATTAACTCAATACAGTTTCTTTTTTTTTTTTTTTTGTTTGTTTGTTTGTTTGTTTTTTCAAGACAGGGTTTCTCTATATAGCCCTGGCTGTCCTGGAACTCACTTTGTAGACCAGGCTGGCCTTGAACTCAGAAATCCGCCTGCCTCTGCCTCCCAAGTGCTGGGATTAAAGGCATGCGCCACCACTGCCCGGCTGGTTTCTAATAATTCATAATGTCAATAAAAATAATCCAGTATAATAAGATTATAAACTGGGAATCAAAAGATAGGTCAGTGGGTTAAGAACACATGTTTTGCAAGCATGACAAATAATAGTACCTGTATAAAAATAATGCAAGATTTTAATACATAGCACCTCCATAAATAGCTGGAAATAGCTGCATTTTCATGTAACCCAGTACTAGTGTCGAAAAAGACAAATGCTAATTGCTTATTGGCAGAACAGTTTGTATAAATCAGTAGGCTTCTAATTAGCTTGATGAGAAATCATCTCTCAGAGCAAAGGAGAAAGATAAACAGGTTTGTGCACCCTCAAACTCATGTTGATGGATGGCACACGTTTTAGAAATACACATGCTACACACTAATGCATGCTTATGCATTCACAAATACAACAAACACAAACATAAATATATAGAGAATGAGAAACACAGAGAGAGAACACTTTTCAAAACGGTTCTCAAATAAGAAAATCTGCACTGGTTCATGTATATTCATTTTTACAGGCAACCTTTTTAGTATTTAGTATTGTCAGATTTTGGAATTCTTATCAAGGATGCACTATTAATGTATATCTTATTATAATATTTATTTCCCTTTTGATTATTAATCAGAAAGATCATGTTTTCTTATGGCTATGGATCCTATACATTTGCTTTTCTGTAAAATGCCCCTACATCTGATTTTTTTTAAATTTTATTTTATTTTATTTATTTATTTATTTATTTATTTATTTATTTATTTATTTTGGGTTTTTCAAGACAGGGTTTCTCTGTATAGTCCTGGCTGTCCTGGAACTCAACTTTGTAGATCAGGCTGGCCTCGAACTCAGAAATCTGCCTGGCTCTGCCTCCCAAGTGCTGGGATTAAAGGCGTGCACCAACACCGCCCTGCTATACTTCTGATTTTTAATAGCTCATTTCTGTATTCTTAGTTGATTGGAAACTTTACTTAAATTTTGAAACACACAAATAAAAACAATTTTAATGCATATCTCTTATGCTAACTAAAGCACTTACCTGTTAAATCCCATATGGTGATTTTTTTTGTCTAATCAATACCTGAAGTCACAAAATCAGTATTGAGGTCCCAAAATTCTACAGTTAATTTAATAATCTCCCCCAAGGAAACAGTTTACTCTATTATCATTTAGATACCTATGAATGATGTTATCTAAGTTAAGGCTTAATCTACTAGAATTAATTTTGTGTGTGTCATAAGACTATGATCCAGTTAGCTTTCATGGGGCCAAGTAGACCTACTACTGAAGGACATTTCCTTCCTTATTGACTTGACCTGTGTCTACATTCAGTTCTCTATTGTTATGTGGATGCTGGGATTGGAACTTGGGCTGCTAGGCCTTGTTGAACCATGTTACATTTTCAAAGTTTCCCTATAATTTTTGAGATTGAGACTGTTCTCTCTATATTTTAAGCTATTGGTAGAGAGATTATTCTCTCTTTCTCTCTCTCTCTCTCTCTCTCTCTCTCTCTCTCCCCTTACTCTCTCCCTCACTCCCCTTACCCCTCCCTCTCTTTCTCACTGTATGTGTGTGTTTTCTATTATCCAATATTTCAGTAGCTACCTTTCACTAAAATATATATCTTTGATGATTTTATTGTTGAATAAATACTAGTTTTTTGTTATATTTTGTTTGTTTGTTTGTTTGTTTGTTTGAGACAGAGTTTCTCTGTGTAGCCCTGGCTGTCCTGGAACTTACTTTGTAGTCCAGGCTGGCCTCAAACTCAGAAATCTGCCTGCCTCTGCCCTTGCCTCCCGATGCTGGGATTAAAGGCATGTGCCACCGCACCAGGCTGTAAATACTAGTTGTTATACTGACCCTTTGTGCATTCACTTCAGTAACATTTTGAATTTTTTTTTCAGAATTTATTTTTGAGTCTCTGAATGTAAAAAAAAGCAACTCAAATACAAACATTTTAAAAATTTAAGCTGTCTTTTTTTGAATATTGCATTTTTTTATTAGAGAAATACTTCATTTACATTTCAAGTGTTATCCCAAAAATCCCTGATAACCACCCCCTACCCTGTTCCTCTACCCTCCCCCTCCCACTATTTGGCCCTGGCATTCCCCTGTACTGGGGCATATAAACATTGCTAGACCAGGGGCCTTTCTTCCCGAATAATGGCCAACTAGGCCATCTTCTAATACATATGCAGCTAGAGACATGAGCTCTGGGGGTTCTGATTAGTTCATATTGTTGTTCCATCTATAGGGTCGCAGACCCCTACAGCTCTCGGGTACTCTCTTGCTCCTACATTGGGGACCCTGTGTTCTGCCCTATAGATGGTTGTGAGCATCCACTTCTGTATTTGTCAGGGACTGTCAAAGCCTGCCAGGAGACAGCTATATCAGGGTCCCTTTAGCAATATCCTGATGGTGTGTGCAGTAGTGTCTGCATTTGGTGGCTGATTATGTGATGGACCGCCCTGGTGGGACATTCTCTGGATGGTCCATCCTTTCATTTAGCTCCAAACTTTGTCTCTGCACCTCCTTCCATGCATATTTTAATCCCTATTCTAGGGAGGAATGAAGTATCCATGCGTTGGTCTTTCTTGATTTTCTTGTGTTTTGGAGATTGTATCTTGGGTGTTCTAGGTTTTTGGGCTAAAAAAAAAAAAAAAAAGGTTTGTTACTTGTAATTTTAAACCAATCACTTACTGCCTTTGAGTTTCAATGTCAGTATCCAATTCAGAGGCTTATGTTTGGTTCAAGCCCCTTCTTGCTATTTCCTCTTTCCAATATCCCCTGCTCAGAAAGCCTGCAAGTAAAGAAAAGGTTCCAAAAGCCCTGCTTCCAATTCTTGCCACCTTCTCCCTTGAGCCAGCCACTCAAATCCCTGCCTTAAGTACTCAGCTTTTCACCATATCTGAGCATGGTCCCAGCTCCTAGTTGGTACCTCATTACCCTCTTCTTAAGGTCTGTAACACACACACACACACACACACACACACACACACACACACACACACACCCCTCGCCTTTGCCCAGGAGAGCTCTCTAGCTCCATTATTTGGGTCTGGTGTACCTTCTCTAATAAACCTTTTTTACACTTAAAAAAAAAATTAAGTTGTCCTTATATATAAAGGTACCAGGTACACCATTTAATCTATAAATCTGAGAAGGATTGTGTAATATAAATTTNTTTTTTTTTTTTTTTTTTTTTTTTTTTTTTTTTGGTTTTTTGAGACAGAGTTTCTCTGTATAGCCCTGGCTGTCCTGGAACTCACTTTGTAGACCAGGCTGGCCTCAAACTCAGAAATCCGCCTACCTCTGCCTCCTGAGTGCTGGGATTAAAGGTGTGAGCCACCACGCCCAGCATGTAACTCCTTTCATGGGCCTTCCCTGCTGGAACTGGTGAGAGAGCCATATTGCACCCAGGTCGCACAGGCGCAGAGCAGGTCTGCTCAGGTCAGTTCCCGGACTGCAAAGGGTCACCCAGACCCTGTCAGCACAGATCAGCCCAGGGACTGCAAAGGGTGAGTGAGCGAACAGCTGAACAGTGCACCTTTGCAACAGAAACAGCCTGGGACTCTAGACATCCAGGTTCCCTCCCTGCCTAAGGAGAGTTCTCCCTCCGCCTGGGGCAGGGCTTTCCCTGCCAGGACTGGTGAGAGAGTCATATTGAGCCCAGGTTGCTCAGAAACCAGTCTGCTCAGGTCAGCTCAGGGACTACAAAGGGTCCCACAGAGACCAGTCTGTGAAGGTGAGTGTGCAGACTGCAGAGGCAACACATCTTTTAGGACAGGCCCTTTATAGGGTCTTCAACTTTACCTAAGAGGCAGGTCTGAACACCAAAATTCCGTGCACCTTCCCTGCAAAAGGAGAGCTCACCTGCTGAGACTACTCTGACCACTGAGAGTCAGGAGAGAGGTGGGCTCCCAGGTCTGCCAACAGAGACTAACAGAATCACAGGAGGAACAAGATCCAATCAGAGACAACTATAACAACCAACTCCAGAGATTACCAGATGGTGAAAGGCAGACCTAAGAATCTTAATAACAGAAACCAAGACCACTCACCTTCTTCAGAACCCGGGTATTTTGTTTCCTATTCAAAGGAGGAATGAAGTATTCACATGCTGGCCTTCCTTCTTGATTTTCTTGTGTTTTGCAGATTGTATCTTGGGTATTCCAAGTTTCTGGGCTAATATCCATTTATCAATGACTTCTTTTGTGATTGGGTTACCTCACTAAGGATTTTGTCCTCCAGATTCATCCATTTGCCCAAGAATTTCATAAATTCATTTTTTTTTTAAATAGCAGAATAGTGCTCCATTGTGTAAATGTACTACATTTTCTGTATCCATTCCTCTGGTGAAGGACATCTGTGTTCTTTCCAGCTTCTGGCTATTATAAATAAGGCTGCTATAAATATAGTGGAGCATGTGTCCTTTTTACCAGTTGGAACATCTTCTGGGTATATATGCCCAGGAGAGGTATTGCTGGATCCTCTGGTAGTACTATGTCCAATTTTCTGAGATAACGCCAGACTGACTTCCAGAGTCATTGTACAAGCTTATAATCCCACCAGCAATGGAGGAGTGTTCCTCTTTCTCCACATCCTTGCCAGCATCTGCTGTCACCTAAATTTTTTATCTTAGCCATTCTGACTGGTGTGAGGTGGAATCTCAGGGTTGTTTTGATTTGCATTTCCCTGATGATTAAGGATGTTGAACATTTTTTCAGATGTTTCTCAGCCATTCGGAATTCCTCAATTGAGAATTCTTTGTTTAGTTCTGTACCCCATTTTTAATGGGGTTATACGTCTTTCTGGAGTCCAGCTTCTTTAGCTCTTTGTAGATGTTGGATATTAGTCCCCTATCAGATTTAGGATTGGGAAAAATCCTTTTCCAATCTGTGGGTGGCATTTTTGTCTTGCTGCCTGTGTCTTTTGCCTTACAGAAGCTTTGCAATTTTATAAGATCCCATTTGTCAATCCTTGATCTTACAGCACAGGCCATTGCTGTTCTGTTTAGGAATTTTTCCCTGTTCCCACATCTTCGATGGTTTTCCCCATTTTCTCCTCTATAAATTTCAGTGTCTCTGGTTTTATGTGGAGGTCTTTGATCCTCTTAGACTTAAGCTTTGTACAAGGAGATAAGAATGGATCAATTCCCATTCTTTTACATGCTAACAGCCAGTTGTGCCAGCACCATTTGTTGAAAATGCTGTCCTTTTTCCACTGGATGGTTTTAGCTCTCTTGTCAAAGATCAAGTGACCATAGGTGTGTGGATTCATTTCTGTGTCTTCAATTCTATTCCATTGATCTATCTGTCTGTTGCTGTACCAGTACCATACAGTTTTTATCACAATTGCTCTGTAGTACAGCTTAATGTCAGGCATGGTGATTCCCCCAGAGGTTCTTTTATTGTTGAGAATAGTTTTTGCTATCCTAGGTTTTTTATTATTCCAGGTGAATTTGCAAATTGCCCTTTCTATCTCAGTGAAGAATTGAATTGGAATTTTGATGGGGATTGCATTGAATCTGTAGATTGCTTTTGTCAGGATAGCCATTTTGACTATAATAATCCTGCCAATCCATGAGTATGGGAGATCTTTCCATCTTCTGAGATCTTCTTCAACTTCTTTCTTCAGAGACTTGAAGTTCTTATCATACAGATCTTTCACTTCCTTAGTTAGAGTCATACCAAGGTATTTTATAGTATTTGTGACTATTGTGAAGGGTGTTGTTTCCCTAATTTCTTTCTCATCCCTCTTATCCTTTGTGTAGAGAAAGACCATTGATTTGGTTGAGTTAATTTTATATCCAGTTACTGCACTGAAGCTGTTTATCAGGTTTAGGAGTTCTTTGGTGGAATTTTGGGGGTCCCGAATATATACTATCATATCATCTGCAAACAGTGATATTTTAACTTCTTCCTTTCCAATTTGTATCCCTCCTATCTCCTTTTGTTGTTGAATTGCTCTGGCTAGGACTTCAAGTACGATATTGAATAGGTAGGGAGAAGTTTACAGACCAGTCTTCATCCCCCTCCTGGTAAGCTTCTGACCCCTCCCTACCCTATACCTCCAACCCAAATCTCCAAGAGTATGGCCCTACCCTCTCACCATACTCCACCACATCTCCCTACTCCCTGGGGTCTCCAGTGTCTTAAGGGGTAAGTGCATCTTGTCTCACTGTAGTCATATCAGGGAGTACTCTGTTGTATGCATCTTGGGGGCCTCATACCAGCTAGTGTCTGTTGCCTGCTTGGTGGACCATTTTCTGCGAGACCTTGGGGATTCAGGTTAGTTGATTTTACTGGTCTTTCTTTGGGGTTGCCCTTTTCCTTAAATTCTTCCAACCTTTCCCTAATTCAACCACAGGGTTCCTCGACTTAAGTCCATTGGCTGAGTGTAAGCATGTGCTTCTGTCTCAGCCAGCTGTTTATTGGACTTCTCAGAGGGCAGCCATGCTAGGCTTCTGTCTGTAACCACACCATAGCATCAATATTAGTGTCCAGGTGTTTTAGCCTTCCCTTGAGATGGATCCCTATTTGAGCCAGTCTCTAGACCTCCTTTCCCTTAGTCTCTTTTCTGTTTTTCTCTCTTAAGTTCTTTTAGACAGGAACAATTCTAGGTCAGAACTTTTGACTGTGAGATGTAGACAGCAGCCACTATCAGATTGGATTTGACCTCTGCTCTGTGGGAAAGAAAATATTCCTAGTACTTTAAACTGATCCAAATTGTATTGTCCCAAAAGTCATATGTCCCAGCATACAAATGACTATTCTTTAGTTAAATTGACATGGAACCAAATTATAGTGTAAATATTTGTGATTATACTGAGAAACAAATGTCATTCCCATCCTTAATCTGTGAAGTTCCTCTGCACAGTAGATGCAGAGACTGGTAAATAAATGACAGTGGAGAGTTTACTTTCTGCTACTGCATGCTTTTCTCACCATCTTAAGGATATTAGAAATTTGTGAAAAAGATTATAGAATATGTAAGAATCGGGAGATCAGGTTGTATTTATATAATTTTTAAATATATACATATATACATCTAACGACTAATAAGACAAGAAGGGATGAGTTTGAGAAATAATAAGCAGGGGTTCATGGAGGGGTTTAGAGGATGAAAGAGCAATGAGGAATTTATATAATTATGTTATAATTTCAAAAATAAAAGAAAAAACATTGGTCCAGAAAACAAAGCAAAAAAATCCATGAATACGGTAAAGAGAGTTGAATGTAGGTAGATGGATGCAAAAGGTGGGAGTGAAATAAGAAGATATGAGCAACAGTAAACCAAGTCCAATACATACTTGCATAAAATTAACAATCAATCAATCAATCAATCAATCAATCAATAAATAAATAAATAAATAAAAGAGTGGGCTTTTATTTTTGAATCTTCATTTCTTTGTCTGCCTTCAGTAGCCACATTATGATTTTTATAATGTTTTTACTGTTTATTGATTTTAACTTTCCTAACACATTAGAGACCATTCCCTTCTAAGAAATACCTATATTATATATGTAATATATTATATAGCAAGGTATTTGCTTTTGTTTGTAACTTTTATATTTTTATTTTATATGCTTATGGCACTTGATTCTATTTGTTTAATTTAACGTGTGTTTCGTGGTATATGGATGTGTTTCTGTTGGTATGTGTATGGTAGTGCTTGTGTATTTATGTGTACATTTAGGTAGAGACAAGGGGTTGGTTCAGGTGTATTTCTCAGTCATTCTCTACCTTTTTTGCCTGTGGAACGATCTTTCCCTGAGCATGGAGTGCATTGGTTTATCTAGTTACTCAATGATTCTATTTGTGTCAGACATAAACAGAATTCAGACAGTCAATATTGAATATTAAATAAGATTTAGATCCACTGGATCTAAATATCTTCTCTGAGATAAAACTCTGGCACACCTTTCAGGAATTATCTACATTAGCATAGCCTCCAGACATATTTGCAAAGGATTTTCTCTATTATGCTATTTGAAGTGTGGAAACCCATCCTAAGTATGGGCAGCTCCATTCTCTTGGCTGGGGTCCATGGACTACCTATAAAGGAGAAAGGGGGCTGAAGACCAGCATTTATCTCCTTCAGTATCCTTACAATATTCCAGTTTCCACATGCTTATGCTACCATACCTTTCATAATATAATGGATTATAACATCAAATTACGAGTCCAAGTGAATCTGTCTTTTCATGTCTTTCATGAGGATATATTACCTCAGCAAAAAAACAGTAAATAAAACAAACATGTTTTTGGCCTGTCAGCATTTTCCTAGGGATGGTGGACTAACATTCAGAGAAAAAATACAGATTCCAGATGACCAATTATGCTCCCAGGCCTGTTTCTTCCTGTATGTCTGTCAAGTGAGCCCTGTGGACTGTGACAACTTAAATATTCTAGATTTAGGAATAATGGACTTTCTGTTTCTGTACCTATATATTTTGTTTTGTTTGATTTTTCCAAAAGTTTACTTTGTGTATAGACATTTTGCTTTTCATGATAATGCATTTGTGTGCCAGTATAGATCATTTATGAATATCACAAGCACAAAATAAATGCATAAACTCTAAGAATCTGTGAAATGGTTCTCTTTGGAAATAGAATACATTGAAACTGCACTCTAAATAATCATGGTGCAGGTACTCAGATCATTATATCTAAAGAGATCTCTTTTGCTTAGCCATTCTGTAAATTCTGTTCTGTGTGGTTACTGGTATTTGAAGTATACTTTGGCAGGTGTTTAAATTATTAACTGGCAAAATCCTCCTAGATGTGAGATGAGTTAAAAATATTAAAAGACAAAGGCATGGAGAATCCTCTTTGAGGTTGAAATTTTTCATATTTGATTATGTGGAGCAAAGTCTGAAGATGGAATGTGAAGATATAGGAAAATGTCAGTGGGGCCACTTCCACCGGATTTGAAATCAGTTCACAAACAGTTTGAGTACAAATTAAATGTGGTACAGCGTTAAAAATCCAAGTGAAGCTAATTTCAATGTAATAAAATATCATTCTTTTTACAGAAATTGTAAATACAGAGACATTGTTTGTGACAGATATTAGAATGAAAAGAAGGTTAATTGTTGACTCTTGAACCCCATATAAGAAACTGTCGAAATAGTTCGAATAGTTGGTACGTTTATATATTTGTGTCAAAAAGAAAACTATGATCCGTAATTATAATTTATAACTCAACATAACGAGTCAATAGGAGTAACAAACCGTGTTGTGTCACGACAATTTTTTTTCAGTTATATGTCTCCAATGGAGTAGCTAAGATATAGAGTATAATTGAGTAGTGGAAAACTTTTTGATGTTTTGTTTCTTATAATTTAACAAATTTTGCAATATAAACAACTGCACAAATAATCCTATATTCTCTATATAACTTGGGGTGTGTGTGTGTGTGTGTGTGTGTGTGTGTGTGTGTGTGTGTGTGTCTGTGTGTGCATGCATGTCCAAAGTGGATGTCAGGAAGGTTTCCCCTTTTAATGCTTCTCAAACTTGTTTTTTTGTTTCTGTTTTTGTTTTTGTTTGTTTAACAAGATCCCTCCTCACTCTCAGTGTTCATCAATTGCCTAAATTGTATGATGGTAAAGCTCTAGGAATCTACATCAAACACTCAAAGTACATCCCAGTATTGTGCTTGTGCATGTATACAATCATGTCCAACTTTGATATCACTGCTAGGGATCCAGAGTCATGTCCTCATGCTTGAAAAGCAAGCACTTTACCAACTCAGATATTTATAGAGGTCTTTTACTAGAATTTTATTTACTTACAATTCATTTATCCATTTATGATAAATGCACAAAGATCCATTTTTCTCTATATTTATAATATCTAAAATATCTTGTCTGTTATATATCTCTATAACAGTGGAAATGATCATCAAATACGTCAACAGCATTATGTGTCTGCAATTTTACTAGATGTGTCAAACAAATGTTATTAACAGGGTCTTCAACTTTGTAAATATTGCTTTTACTTCCACAAATAAAGTGATGACATAAGAGGTGTACCAAAGCTCTGTGAATACAGGGCTTGGGCTAAGCTTAGAGTGTTTCTTTCTTTGTTCTAATTACCCATAGGCCTTCTTCTGGAAGCTTCTAACCTCCATGAAATCCAATCTTCTAAGCTGACTGGTTCAATCCAGCTTCAGCTGACTGCTGACTGAATTTCTCTGCCTAGGCTAAAGCTCACTCTGGAAACAATCTTCTAATCTTCTGGCTAATTCTCATTCTCTGTCATGGTCTGTCTTTTTGTATCTAGCAAATTCTCTCTGAAACTTCTCTCTGTAAAACAATCCTGGTAAACTCTCATACACACACACACATAACACAAAACACCACCTTTTGTTTTTCTTCTCAATATATTTGAGTAGTCTTCCACTACTGTTTTCTGAGCAGTAGATGTATCCTATCTATGACTTATTCTGTCTAATCTTTCTCTGATTTGTTGCTTTGTTATTTTGTGTATATTAGATAATTACTTTCAAACATGGCTGCTTCCTTCTATAATCCAACCTTACCTCCATTGTCAATGATCAAAGCTGTGAAATAAGAGCATGTATGTATTCCAGGCAGGCCTTACAGTAGACCAGGGTGTATCTGCATGTTCTCTGGATCATGTCTTTGAATATGCTTCCTTGCACAGGCTTCCATGCTACTGGATTAATACTACACTATACAACTTATCTTAATTATTTCTTGTGATACTCTAATTTGATGATAGCCTATCACATCTTTTTGGAAAATAGTAAAGATTTCTTCCCATGCTCATGGAATGGCAGGATTAATATAGTCAAAATGGCTATCTTGCTGAAAGCAATCTAAAGATTAAGCACAATACCCACCAAAATTCCAACTCAATTCTTCACTGAGATAGAAAGGGCAATCTTCAAATTCATCTGGAATAATAAAAAACCTAGGATAGCAAAAACTATCCTCAACAATAAAAGAACCTCTGGCGGAATCACCATGCCTGACCTCAAGCTGTACTACAGAGCAATTATGATAAAAACTGCATGGTACTGGTATAACAACAGACATGTAGACCAATGGAATACAATTGAAGACTCAGAAATGAACCCAAACACTTTGGGTCACCTTATCTTCGACAAGGGAGCTAAAACTATCCAGTAGAAAAAAGACAGCGTTTTCAATAAATGGTGCTTGCACAACTGGCGGTCAACATGTAGAAGACTGAGAATTGATCCATTTCATTCTCCTTGTACAAAGCTCAAGTCTAAGTGGATCAAAGACCTCCACATTAAACCAGAGACACTGAAATTCATAGGGGAGAAAGTGGGGAAAACCCTTGAAGATATGGGCACAGGGGTAAAATTCTTAAACAGAACACCAATGGCCTGTGCTGTAAGATCACAAATCGACAAATGGGACCTTATAAAATTGCAAAACTTCTGTAAAGTACTTTCAATAAGACAAAAAGGTCACCAACGGATTGGGAAAGAATTTCTACCAATCCTAAATCTGATAGGAGGCTAATATCCAATATTTACAAAGAGCTCAAGAAGCTGATCACCAGATATTCAAATAACCCCATTAGAAAATGGGATACAGAGCTAAACAAAATTCTAAACTGAGGAATGTCAAAGGGTTGATAAGCACATGAAAAAATGTTTGAAATCCTTAATCATCAGAGAAATGCAGATCAAAACAACCCTGAGATTCCACCTCACACCAGTCAGAATGGCTAAAATCAAAAATTCAGGTGACAGCAGATGCTGGCGAGGATGTGGAGAAAGAGGAAGACTCCTTCATTGCTGGTGGGATTGCAAGCTGGTACAACCACTCTGGAAATCAGTCTGGTGGTTTCTCAGAAAACTGGACATAGTACTACCAAAAGATCCAGCAATACCTCTACTGGGCGTATACCCAGAAGATATTCCAACTGGTAACAAAGACACTTGCTCCACTATGTTCATAGCAGCCTTATTTATAATAGCCAGAAGCTGGAAAGAACCCAGATGCCCCTCAACAGAGGAATAGATACAGAAAATGTGGTACATTTACATAATGGAGTACTTATCAGCTATTAAAAACAATGAATTTATGAAATTCTTGAGCAAATGGATGTATCTGGAGGATATCATCCTAAATGAGGTAACCCAATGACAAAAGAAGTCACTTAATATGCACTCACTGATAAGCAGATATTAGCCCAGAAACCTAGAATACCCAAGATACAATTTCTAAAACACAAAAAAATCAAGAATGACCAACGCATGGATACTTCATTCCTCCATATAATAGGGATTAAAATATACATGGAAGGAGGTGCAGAGACAAAGTTTGGAGCTAAAATGAAAGGATGGATCATCCAGATATTGCCCCACCCGGGTGGTCTATCACATAATTAGCCACCAAATGCAGACACTACTGCATACACCAGCAGGATATTGCTGAAAGGACTCTGATATAGCTGTCTCCTGTGAGGCTTTGACAGTCCCTGACAAATACAGAAGTGGATGCTCACAATCATCTATAGGGCAGAACACAGGGTCCCCAATGTAGGAGCTAGAGAGAGTACCCAAGAGTTGTAGGGGTCTGCAACCCTATGGATGGAACAACAATATGAACTAATTAGAAACCCCAGAGCTCATGTCTCTAGCTGCATATGTATTAGAAGATGGCCTAGTTGGCCATTATTGGGGAAGAAAGGCCCTTAGTCTAACAATGTTTATATGCCCCAGTACAAGGGAATGCCAGGGACAAGTAGTGGGAGTGGGTGGGTAGGGGAGCAGGGCGGGGGCAGGGTATAGGGGACCTATGGGATAACACTTGAAATGGAAATAAAGAAATTATCTAATAATAAATAAATAAATAAATAAATAAATAAATAAATAAGAAAAAATTATAAAAGGAAAAAAATCATTAGGGAGTATGGGAGAAATGCTGTCATACCCCCCATCTTCATTTTAGAATTGTCCTCAGTGGCTAAGATTTGGAATGTCCATAAATAAATAAATAAATATCCACAAAAAAGAAAGAAAGAAAGAAAGAAAAAATAAAGAAAAAAAATACAGGAAAACACAAAAAGGTGAAAGAATTTAGGAAAATCAGCCAGCATCTAAAAGTGGGTATAGGAATATTACAGAAATCACAAAGGCAGAAAATCCTAGAGATAGAAAATCTAGGAAAGATATCAGGTATTATAGATGCAAGTATAACCAACAGAATACAAGTGATAGAAGAGAGAATCTCAAGTGTAGAAGATACCATTAAAAAATTGACACAACAGTCAAAGAAAATGCAAAAGGAAAAACAAACAAACAAACAAAAAAAAACCCTCCTATCTCAAAATTTCCAGAAAAAAATGAATAAAACAAACATAAGAATAATAGGAACAGGTAAAAGTGAAGATTTTCAATTCAAGGGGCCAGAAAACATTGTCAATAAAATTCCCCTAACCTAAAAGAAGATATGACCCTAAAATGACAAGAATCATACAGAACACTGTCCCATTATGTTCAAAACACTAAATACAAAGAAAAATAAAAATATGAAAAGTAGAAAGGGGAAATGTCCAGGTAAATGTATGGAGGCAAACATAACTGAAACACAGAAGCCATGTTAGACAGATGCCATGCAGAACCTAGAAGAAAACAAATATCAGGTCAGGGTACAATACCCAGCAAAACTGACAATCACCATATATAGACAAACCAAGCTATTCCATAACAAAACCAAATATAAACAATAATTTTCCATTAATCCTGCCCTAAAGAGGACAATAGAAGGAAACATCCAACGAAAGGACAAAACCTGCATACAAGAAAAAGCAAAAATTAATCAAGTCATAACAAACCCAGAAGAGAACCAAACAAACATAATACCACCTTTAACAACAAAAATAACCGAAATCAAAAACCACTGGTTTTTAATATTTCTAATATCAATATACCCAATCCCCTAATAAAAAAGGCAGAAGCTAACAGAATAGATACAATATCCAGACCCAGGTTTTTTTTGTTTTGTTTTGTTTTGTTTTGTTTTGTTTTGTTTGCATACAGGAAACACATCTCAGTAAAAAAGTCACTATCTCAGACTTAAAGTCATGAAAAAAATTCTAAACAAATGGTCCCAAAGACCAAGCTGGAGTAGCATTTCTTATATAAAATAAAATGGACTTTCAACCAGAAATTATCAAAAGAGATGAGGGATGGCACTTCATACTCATCAGGGAAAAATACACCAAAAGAAACACTCAATTATGAATATTTATGCCCAAAATACTGAGCATCCACATTTGTAAAAAAAAATGTTACTAAAGCTCAAAACACACATTGAAATTCACACAATACTTATAGGAAACTTCAACACCACACTATTAACAATGGACAGAACATGGAAACGGCAACTAAACAGAGACACAATGAAATTAACAGAAAATATGAACCAAATGGATTTAATAGATATCTATGGAACATTTCACCCTAAAACAAAGAATATAACTTCTTCTAAGCACTTCATGGCACCTTCTCTAAAATTGACTATATAATTGAAAACAAAACAAGACTCAACATATACAAGAAGACTTAAATAATTCCAAGCATTCTATCACATCAGCATAGAATAATGCTGGTCTTCAATAAGAACATGAACAACAAAAAGCCCCCCTATTCTTGGAAACTGAATAACTATACTCAAAAACTACTTTTCATTTACAAGTACTACAATTGGATTGGAAAGATTGTCCTGCGAAAGGGGTGTTTGTGAGCAGCTGAAGAAATGACTTGAAATCAGAATTAGGTACAACCTGACAGCACTTTCCTCTGCTCAAGACAATTCTATACACAGCTCAGATAGTTCAAGTATTGCAAACAAAATTCCAGTCTTTTATTTACATATCAATTCAATCATTACCACTGGTTTGCTTTTTTATTGGTTATTTTATTTATTTACATTTCATATGTTATCACCCTTCACAATTTCCCCTCCACAAACTGCTATCAAAACCTGCCTCCTGCATCCTGCTTCTATGAGGGTGCTCACACAAACACCTACCCACATCTGCCTCACTGCCCTTGCTTTTCCCTCCACTGGGGGACTGTGCATCAACAAGACCAATGGCCTCCCCTCTCATTGATGTTGAATAAGGCAATCCTCAGTTACATTTGCAGCAGGAACCATAGGTCCATCCATGTGTACTCTTTGGTTTAATCCCTGGGAGCTCTGGAGGGGGAGTGTTTGTTGGTTGATATTTCTGTTCTTTCTATGGGCTTACAAACCACTTCACCTCCTTCATTCCTTCCACTAACTCCTCCATTGTGGTCACCAAGCTTAGTCCAGTAGGTTGGCTGCGAGCAAATGCATCTGTATTGGTCATTTGCTAGAAGAGCCTCTCAGAGGACAATTATATCATTCTTCTATCAGCAAGCACTTCTTGACATCAATAATAGGGTCTGGTTTGGTGTACGCATATGGGATGGATCCCTAGGTGAGGCAGTATCTGGATGGCCCTTCCTTCTGTCTCTGTCTAATGGTTTTCCCTCTATCCCTTTACACAGGAGTGATTTGGGTTTAATATTTTTCAGATGTGTGGGTGGTCCCACCCCTCAACCAGGGGTATTGTCAAAACTCTGGATGCCTTCTCTACAAGTTATCTCACCATTTGGGTATTTCACCCATTGGGTCCTGGGAGCCTCTTACTTTCCTGGTGTCTGGAACTTTCTAGTGGGTACTTCCAGTTCCTCATTCCCAACAGCTATACAAAACTGTTCGATTTCCTGATACTTTGGACTTGTCCCTGATCTCATTCCACACGTGATCCTGACCCTCTTTTTCCACACCCTCCTCTCTCCCTCACAGATCTCTCCCTCCCTCTAAGTCCTGTTATTAGTTTGTTCATCATTCTAAATAGGACTGAAGCATTCACACCAAAGTCTTTCTTCTTCTAGAGCTTCAAATGGTCTGTAAGTTGTATCATGGTTATTCTGAGCTTTTTCCCTAATATTGGCTTATCAGTGAGTACATAGCATATGTGTTCTTTTGTGACAAAGTTACCTCACTCAGAATATTTTATATTTCCTTCTGTTTACCAAAGAATTTCACGAAGTCATTGGTTTTAATAACTGAGTAGTAATCCAGTGTATAAATGTACCACATTTTCTGCATCCATTCCTCTGATGAAAGACATCTAGATTTTTTTCAGCTTCTGGCTGTTATAAATAATACTGCCATGAATATAGTAGAGCATGTGTCCTTGTTATAGGTTTGAGTACCTTTTAGTGTATATGACCAGGTGTGGTAGAGGGGTCCTCAGGTAGTC
The DNA here is from genome assembly GCA_902729485.2 of Mus minutoides. NCBI lineage: Eukaryota > Metazoa > Chordata > Mammalia > Rodentia > Muridae > Mus > Mus minutoides. Next base: position 46,245 of record CACVCL010021719.1, read on the forward strand.
CTATTCCCAATTTTCTGAGGAACCATCAGACTAATTTCCAGAGTAGTTATACCAGCTTGCAATCCCACTAACAATGGACAAGTTTCCCTCTTGTCCACATCCTTGCCAGCATCTGCTGTCATCTGAGGTTGTGATCTTAGCCATTCTGATTATTGTAAGGCAGAATCTCTAGGTCCTTTTAATTTACATTTCCCTGATGACCAAGGATGTTGAACATTTCTTCAGATGACTTTCTGCCATTCAGCATTTATCCATTGAGAATTCTTTGTTTATCTCTACACCCCATTTTAATAATGTTATTTGGATCTCTGGAGCACAACTTATTGAGTTACCTGTATGTATTTAATATTATCCCTCCATCGGGATTGGTAAATATATTTTCCAAATATGTAGGTTGCCATCTTGTCCTATTGACAGTGTTCTTTGTCTTAGAAAAGATTTTGAATTTTATGAGAGAGATATAATTTGTCTATAGTTTATCTTAGAGCCTGAGACATTGGTGTTCTGATTAAGAAAGTTTACGCTGTGCTGTTTTGGTAGAGGTCCTTTCCCACTTTCTCTTCTATTAGATTCAGTGTTCTGGTTTCATGTGAAGTTCCTTGATCCACTTTAACTTGAGCATTTTACAAGAAGATAAAAATGGATCAATTTGTATTCTACATGCTTACCACGACTTGTGCCAGCACCATTTGTTGACTAAACTATTTTCTCCTGGATGGTTTTGGATCTTTGTAGAAGATCAGGTGACTGTAGATGTATGTGTTTAATTCTGAGTCTTCAATTCTATTCCATTGATCTACATGTCTGTCTCTGCACCAATACTATGTACTTTTTATCATTATTTTTCTATAGCTTGAGGTCAGGGGTGGTGATTTCCCCACAAGTTCTCTTACTGTTGCCAACAGTTTTCAATATCCTGGATTTTATGTAATACAGATGAATTTGAGAATTGCTATTTCTATATTTGTGAAGAATTGCGTTGGAATTTGCATGGAAATTGCATTGAATTTGCTTATTGCTTTTTGTAAGATGTCCTTTTATATATGTTAATCCTGCCTATCCAGTAACATGGGATATCTTTCCATCTTCTGTGACGTTTGATTTCTTTCTTCAGAGACTTAAAGTTCTTGTTGTTCAGATCATTCACTTGCTGGGTTAGAGTCACAGCAAGGCACTTTATATTACCTGTGACTATTGTGAAGGGTGTCATTTCCCTAATTTTTTCTCAGTCCACTTCTCCTTTGAGTAGAGCAATGTTAATGAATTTTCTGAGGTAATTTTATATCCAGCCACTTAGGTAAAGTCGATTACCAGCAGTAGAAGTTCACTGAGGGTTTTTTGGGGGTAACTTAAATATACTATCTTATCATCTGCAAATTGTGATGTTTTGACTTCTTCCATTCTAATTTATATCCCTTAGACCTATTTTTGTTATCTAATTGCTCTGTCTAAAACTTTGGGTACTATACTGAAGAGATAAGGAGAGAGTGGGCAGCCTGCTCTACTCCTTGATTTTAATGGGATTGCTTCAAATTTTTCTCCATGTAGTTTGATGTTGGTTGTTGGTTTTTGGCACATTGCTTTTATTATGTTTAGGTATAGGCCTTGGATTACTGATTTTTCCAATAATTTTAACATGAAGTAATACTGTATTTTGTCAAATTATTTTTCAGGTTCTAATGAAATGACAATGTTTTTTCTTTGAGTTTGTTTATATGGAATATTTTTTTTCCCAAAAACGATTTTTGTATTCAATATTTTCTTCATTTCTATTTCTTTCTTTTTTCAATTTTTATTAGATATTTCCTTCATTTTACATTTCAAATGCTATCCCAAAAGTCTCCTATACCTTCCCCCTCCCCCCACTTTGCTCCCCTCCCTACCCACTCCCACTTCTTGGCCCTAGTGTTCTCCTGTAATGGGGCATATATTTCCATATATTGAACTATCCCTGAATACTTGGGATGAAGACTACTTGACCATGCCAAATTGTCATTTTGTTGTGTTTTTGGATACAGTTTCTGAGAGCTTTATTGAGTGTTTTTGCATTGATATTCATAAGAGAAATTGATCTGAAGTTCTCTTTACTTTAGGGTCTTTTTATGGTTTAGGTAACAGTGTAACTGTAGCCTCATAGAATGAATTTGGTAGTGCTCCTTCAATTTCTAATTTTGTGGAATAGTTTAAGGAGTATTAGTATTATGTCTTCTTTGAAGGTCTGATAAAATTTTACACTAAAATCATCTGGTCCTGGACCTTAATTAGATGGGACCCTTTTATTAACTATGTCTATTTGTCTAGAAGTTATGGAACTGTTTCGATGTTTTATCTGATCCTGATTCTACTTTTGTAACTAGTTACTATCCCTGGATTCTTGTGCATATTAGGAAGTACTTTAACAATTGATCTACATTCCCCAGCCCATTAAACCACATTCAGATTTTTTAGGAATAAGTCTATATTTACCAGATGACTTATCAACACAAAATTAAATAAACATTTGAGGATAAAAAAAATATCCTCAGGAGCAATGTACATCTACTTTTCTATAAACAGAGTTATTATTAAGTAACAAGCTTCCAGAAGACAGAAATGTAGGGAAATACTTTAAACTATCCCTCCCCATTCATCTTTATGGCAGATTAACACAAAATGTACTAGTTACAGTTCATGTGGGACCAAGGTTTCATACCACAAGGCACTTCTGCCACCTGCATGATCTTATATCCTCAATTTATACAATTCCCTCACATTTCCATGGTCACTTTGGCGAAATGTGATGGGTGATTGTATGCAATCCTTGTCAAGGGGGAGACTAGATGTCTTATGCATGACCTTAGGTAGCACTGGTATTATTGTTGTTGGAATGCTTAGAGACACAAACAGTTAGGTCATCAGTGTTAGGTATCTTAGAAACTCAATGTATTATTTATTGTTTACAGTTAATATTTATAAAGTGATTTGAGGTCCCAGGACAAAGCTGGAACAGAAACACAAGGTGTGTTAATAATTATCAATACTTCACTGGGAAATAGCCACTTCTGTGAAAAATATATTTATACATAAACACTCACACAAAATACTTAAATGGTTTTAAAACAACTCGGCATAGTCTAGCCTGTCAGTAGGATGAATTCATTTACAAACTGCTCAAGAACAGAGTGCATGCTCATCTCATGTATAACAAATTACAAGATACGCTCTCAACCACAGAAACCAAAGCACATTTCCACAGTTTACCACAATGGCACTCCTATACATTGAAGGGAAAAGGGATTTCATAATACTTGAGGGTAGGCAGGAAGAATTTGATATCATGATAACTAAGCTTTACCAGAAATTCTCAACTAATCGTGAAACAGAACAAGAAACCGAACCAGCATTTTCATTCTTTCCTCTATAAATAAGTACATAAACCAGATTGCTGCAATGAGTTTCAAACCTCCTAATCCTTTAATTGTTTAGTACAGTCCCACATGCTGTGGTGACCCCACCCATAAAATCATTGCTACTTCATAATTGTAATGTGGCCACTGTTATGAATTGTAATGTAAATATCTGCTATGCACAGTGTTTTAAACTTGACCCTTGTTGGGGTCAGGGTCTACACATTGAGAATCACTGACCAATACAGATAAATACCATAAAATATGCAAGGTGGAGGAATTTAATTTAGAACCTTATTTTAGTCACAAGTGTTTTTTAAATTTCTACATTGTGCTGGCATATTAGTTTTCAGATGATATTAATACAACAGTGTTTTTGTGGGCTTGTAAAAGCACCTTGCGAATATTCCTTCACTGCAGAAATTTTCATGAGGACTGAAAGAAGAATAACTTCCTTAAATCTGTTTTTGAACATTATATTTCCTATAGTCATTGTAATGGTTAATATTATCAACATGATAAGATCCAGCATGACCTAGGAGAAAAACCACTGGGAATGTCTGCAGTGTAGTGTATAGATTGGGTAAATTGATGTGGAAAGATTCATTCCAAATGTGGGTGTGATCATTCCATGGGATAGCAACCTGGGCACATAGAAAGTAAGTTTAGCAACAGCATTTACCTTTCTTGGCTTCCTGACTGCAGGTGGAAAGTGTATAGCTCTTCATGCTCCTGCCTCCAAGATTTTCCTGTCATGATGGATTATATCCTAATTGTGAGCCAAAGTAAACTAGTAATTACTTACCGTGCTTTTGTAGGCTAATCTTTCACAGCCACAAGAAACAAGCAATACAGAAATGTTCTGGGGAAATAAAGGTCTTTTCTCAAGGATTTTAAATTTCTTTTTTTTTTTTTTTTTTATTTCAATGGTGTTTGTTTGGTTGGTTGGTTTTTTTCGAGACAGGGTTTCTCTGTGTAGCCCTGGCTGTCCTGCAACTCACTCTGTAGACCAGGCTGGCCTTGAACTCAGAAATCCCCCTGCCTCTGCCTCCCCAGTGCTGGGATTAAAGGCATGCGCTGCCTCTGGCTCAGTACTAATTACCAAACAAAAGTATAGTTTCCTCCCGGAAATATCAATATCAGTTCTTTCCTTTTTTTCCCCTCCACCTACCACAATCTAGTGGGAGTAGCTGTGTATTGCTATGATATTGAGGTTGGGCCCTTGAATGCATTATATATGTTCTTGTTCAAGACACAGTCAATAGTATGTCTTATGAGTTCAGTCAGAAGAAAAGGAGTTAAGCTCTCCTTTACTGTGTGAATTCTAGAGTGTCATCAACCAGTTCTGCTTCTTAGGTATCACTGCACAAAATTTTCTGTTAGACTCTAAAAAAAAGTAATGTGTCCATTATAGGAGTTCAGCATATAATGTTTTGAGTTTTAGTGTGTATGTGTGTGTGTGTGTGTGTATGCATTTTTCTATCTGTGCACACTATTCATGTGAGTACCAAACTCCATGCATCTGCCTGTCTCTGCTGCCTATTTCTAGGATTAGAACTTCATGCTAGCAAGAGGGAATTTAAAATAAATAATGTTTTTGGACATTTAACATAGGTCCTCAGATAGCTAACATATTAGATCTAAAAGAAGAAAAATATAGACTAACTGTATAATATAATTGAGGGTGTATTTGGCTGTTTCTTCTTTATATACATATTCATTTATTGCTATTTTCTTCATTAAATGTGAGTTATCCTAAAGCTTCCAAATGATGGTGATGGTTCTGAAGGTAAAATGTTTGTCTTGCAAGTATGAGTAACAGTGTTCAAATTCCTATAACCGATATAAATCTAGTAGACCAAGTGCCACATATCTGTAACCCAAGTTCTTCAAAAGTTAAAGGAGAAGCAACAGCAGAAGAATCTCAGGGGTATTGGAACAGCTTCCTCATTTCACATTGTAAAGAACAAGAGACCCTACTTCAAACAAAAAGTAAGGTAGGAGCCAATAGCTGAAATTGTCCTCTGACTACTATCAACTGCAGTATAGGAAGGTGTTGGGTAAGGTTAGGAAATGGTCCGGTTCTACCTCATAGTCAGCTGATAGACATGGTTTCTCCCAGGGTTCCCTCAGCAGTATCTACAACAGCTACTGTCTGTTATTTAAACATCATATTTTGGTAGACCCTATTCCTATTGTCACTCAACAAGAAATGACTTCTGACAGCTTGCACAGGCTGTTGCTATAGCACCCGTTTTTTATTTAAACATGAACTACCTCTCTGAATGAAACAGCTGGATAGGAAGCCTGTTCCTTAATTAGCATATTCTTCCTGGGAATTTGTGATCAATAAATTCACTCTTCAGACAAAGTGTCACTGTAAGATGAAACAAAAGAGACAATTGTATATAATTTCATCTTTAAGTCAAACTTATGAATGTTTGTGTATACACATGCCGGTTTTAGGGGCTCATTGGTATCAGAGGTACTAGAAGACAAGACTTCCTGTAAGCCAATTAGTGCTAAACTAAGTATTAGAGTGGCCATGCACACACATTTTAAAGCAAAGTGCCAGCTGAAAAGCTATGATTTATACCCCTGATTCTAACTTTGAGACAGGGTCTTATGTGGTCCATTACAGTCTCATAGTTCATATATAGCTAAGGATGGCCTGGAAATTCTGATCTTTCTTTGGCTTCCCATATACAAATCGCTGGGATTAAGCCATGCACCACCATACCAGGTGTATATGATACTGGTTATAAAAAAAAAAAAAAAAAAAAAAAAAAAAAAAAAAAAAAAAAAAAAAAAAAAAAAAAAAAAAAAAAAAAAAAAAAAAAAAAAAAAAAAAAAAAAAAAAACCAAACAAACAGGATTCAGGTAGGCAACATAGGGCTTTCTTTTCCAACCAAACCCCATCCCAGTATGATGTGCTTCTTTAATGAGAGGAAGCTTATTTAAGCCTTTTTTGCTTTAATTTCCTTAATTCTGGATTGCAATGATGCTGATAGCAGCTAGCACATAAAATTACAGACCCAAATGCATAACAAGTACTATATTATGTTTTCACCTAGTAATTTTCTGTTGATATGCTAGGGTAATGGAAAATCTTTTAAACAATTCCTAATTAACTAACCACTGTAATAATAAAGAAACTACTTCTCAAATACATTCAACTATATATTCACAGTTCAGAGTCATTTTATTTAAAAATTTTCAGTTTAGACTTATTTTTTAGGCATGAATTTTGTCTTCTAAAATTTATATCATATAGATCAAACTGCCTTCAAATTCACTAAGTAGATGAGAATCACCTTACATTTCTGCCCATCTAGCCTGTACCTCTCCCCACAAGTGTTAGGCTTATGCCCATGTGCCACCGTGGGTTGGTTTACTAGGATCAATATAGAGTGGTCCCCAAATATGATGGCTACATCTCTTCCCATAAATTTTTTTTTTCTGATTGTCACATTGAAGCCAAACAATATACACTTAATAAGGTGCCATGTGATAACTTAATATCTACACAGAGTACACATTGTGTCATATGATTCTTCAGTATCCTTACACATTGTGTCTTCATGTATTTGTACAAATTGTAAATTTTAAAATCATCTTAGGCATACAATGCTTCTCAATTATAATTTTTCCAAGATGAAAGTGTTTTTATTTATATATTTTTTTAGCTTTTGAAAGGCACATTGTATTTACAGTCACTATAATAAATAATACAAAGGTGAACTTCTTATTCTTAACTTATTAGATTGGTCATATAGCATGTAATTTTAAAAAGTCCACACTTAGTCTGGCTAGACTCAAGACACTCCTTGACCTATGCTGAAAACATGGTTCCCAAGGCTGGCTAGCTAACCTGCCCAAACCTGTTTTTCATGAAAATGCCTGGAACTACCAAGTTTCACAGGCCAACCAACACCTTGGCTGGTCTGTAAAACAACCGGCCCTGTCTCACTCATTTCTGTCTATTCCCATGAAAGGAAAATACAAAAGTCTTCTATAGTTATACAAGTCAGATTTCTATCCATAAATCTCCAATCCCAATATGCCCATGCAAAGAATGTACAACTCAGTTCTAATATTTATAAGCTACACACCTAGATTGGGCAGATATACCACTACATTTCTCTATTCCCCAGCTATGAGATTCCTTGCTACTTGTGGCTCCTCCAGGCAACATGGTTATGCTCCATCTTACACCTCCTCTTGCTCCAGCTTCTTCTGTCTCCAGCCCACACCCCTGTCCCTTTTTTCCTTGTTCCTCTCTATTCTCTCAAACGTCTAGCCCTGCTTTTCCCTTCCACTGCCCAATTACAGGCTCTACCCTTTATTTGACCAGTTTAACTGGGGACCAGGTTCACATGGAATCACCTGAGTACATGATTCCTTCTTCATTGGGGCCTGGATTAGCATCAAAATCTAGAATATGGCAATACTACTTTAGCAATTATAGTTAATAGCTTTTTTCATTGATCCACATCCCGTGCTCTCCATGTATCCTATAAACAATACCCTTTTAACTTCTATGAGATGGACAATTTTGATTCCAGAGTTAAGTAAGATCGTGAGGTTCTTGCATGGTTCATTTCACTTTCTATAGGTTAATCTATCAAAGCTATATTTGTTATCATTTTGTGCATATATGTATATACATGCCCTTGAATGTGTGGAGTATGTGAGTGTGGCTGCAAGTGCATATGCATATGAAGATGACAGGTTGACAAATGCTGTCTTTCTTTATTGCACTTACCTTAGTTTTGTGACAGGGTCTCTAATTGCTCCTACACCTTATAAAGTAAACTCAAATGTTAAACAAGCAAGCCCTAAAAATCTGCTTGACTTTACATCCAACACTGAGAATAAAGCTATACAGTATCATATCCAGTTGTCTTATATAAGTGCTAGAGATAAAACCAGATTGTCATGCTTGTGTTGCAAGGATTTCACTGACTGAGCTATCTCCATACATTTTTTTTATCTACCTTCTCTCATGCTAACAAAGTACCTGACAGAGAAAAATGAAGGGAGCAAAGGTTTATTAACTTCTGACTTCAGAGCTGTTTTAGTCCACCATGGTAGGGAAGAAAGGCAGGTAGAATATCACTTATATTCCAGCATTCCCTAAGCAGAGCCTCCCTCATTGTAGTAAGCAAAAATAGAAGACTGGATCTTTCTCAGAATACTAAGAGTAGTTTCTCTGACAGTATGAACCCAATTCCTAAATGACTTAAAATGGTGCCACAAGCTGGGACCAATCATTGAAACTGTGAGCCTGAAAGGCACATCCAGCTACCATGTGTGACATACACAATGCTATTAAGTGTTATGGCTGTGTTCTCTGAGACAGTAAATCATTTCTGAAAGGTTATAGAAGTGGCAGCATTCCTCTTAACAGTTGGAATGTTATCCCAGCCATGGCTGAAAAAAATAAAGTTGAAAGTGGCTTTTCAGTTAAACATTTCTCTTAGCTAACACATATTTACAGGGAACAAGACAAGTGGCAAATATAGGCAACAAATTAAATGGCTTATGTTCTCATAGAGCCTTGATCAGAAATAGCAGACAACAAAAAACTTAGGGGAGCCAGGCAGTGGTGGTGCACACCTTTAATCCCAGTACTTGGGAGGAAGAAGCAGGTGTATTTCTGAGTTTGAAGCCATAATGGTCTACAGAGTAAGTTCCAGGACAGCCAGGACTACACAGAGAAACCCTGTCTTGAAAAACCAAACAACCAAACAACCAAACAAAAAACACTAACAGCAGCAGCAGCAACAACAACAACAACAACAAAACACAGCTGCCTTAAGAATGGTTCTATCAAAATAGAAGATGGAAACATTAATTCACTGTCAGATGTATTGTATTTAGCTGGAGATTGTAATGTATGCTGAAACTGTGAAACTTTAGTTTGAAATCAGTCTCTGTCTTCCTCTGTGTAAGAGAGCTAATGATGTCTTCAAAGTGGTTGTGTCAGAAGAAAACTGCAGAAGGTCTCAGTTTTCAAAGGTTTTGGAGGAAGATGGAAGTCAAGTCTCAAACACCTCATGGGGTTGAGAAAGAAAAATAAAAATCAGAAAGTCATAATCATGGGAAAGGAAAGGGTCCATACCACAGTCACGATTAAGCCTTTCACCTGCCAAGAAGCAAGAATGCCAGCACAATCAACATTTGCTGCTAAGGCTGCCTATGCTAGAGACAATTTTAATTTTATATCAAAATACTTCAAATGTTATAGTATCTATAAATACTTTTCTACAAGCATTTATATTTCTGTGATAAAATATTCTAAAACAAAACAATGAATGGGACAAAGGGGTCTATTTCAGTTTACAATAGTGGGTAGGGTCCATCACTCTGGAAAAGTCAAAGTAGAAACACAAAATGCCATAACCACAGTCAAAAGCAGAGGGAATAAATGTTTGCTTGCTTATGTTCACTTACCCTTCTCCTTTCTTATATTCCTCAGTACTGGAATGGTATTGCCTACAATGGACAAATTCCACAGACGTACTCACAAGCTAACCTGCTCTTCTTTTTTTTTTTTT